>CAKNYM010052082.1:414280-473382 GCA_932195095.1 Andricus curvator
CCACTTGGTCACTCGCGGGACCGATTTCGAGATCGGCGAGTTCGGCGCCCGATCTTGAGGTGTCATCGAGGAAGGTCTCCGTCCAAGGAACCAGGGATTCTCGGTATTTCTTTCTCTGTCTTCGACGTTAGTTAAGTCTGTTCTTCCGAGTGCGTGGAGGTCCCGTAGGATCCATAGGCCCTACTCTTGCTCGAAGATGCAGTTGAAGAGTCTTTGGCAGTGGGGACACTCAATGAGGGAATAGAAGGAGAAGTAGGGAGCACTCATCGAGGGGGGGGGTGTTCAGACGCGTGGGAGGAACAAAGCAGGGACACGATGGTACACTGCACGGCGTGAAGGTTGCGAGGGCGCGTCCAGCGGGAGGATTGTGAGTAAATGCACCTTGGTGACCTGCGGACACTGATGAAAGGTCCGGAAGTTGTTGACATGGGGAACTTTCTGCGGGTCCCCGTCCTATGGCCCTAAGGGAGGCAGCCGCTCTGCCGGATTGTTCGGTGGGCACCACGTGGCTCTGGGGCTCCGGGGAGGGTCCGGTCGCGAGGTCCTCACTTTGTTTGGGGGGTCGTCGGATCACTAGGTCACTAGGCGCTGTGGCCCCGCGGACACTGTCATCTGATTCGGGGGAATCCTTCGTATCTGCCGGGGCCATATTGCCAGAGGGCTCCCCGATCTGGCGTCTTCGGGCGCGTCGCCTGGGATTTGGTCGGTTCTTCCTTCCCCTGGGTGAGCTCATCCCCTCCATGGGGAGGTTTCTGGGAGACAGGAACACCTGAAAACAACCAAACAAACGAAATGCGAAAAGGCCATATTGGGACCCGAATAACAGAGGACAGGTAAAAATAAAATAATAATACAAGAAAAATAAGGACGGTATGCGCCACGGCACCCTAAAGGTCCCCTCGGAGGTAACCTATAGGTCCCCAACGGCAAGTGTTCTATGTGATGTGGGTGCTGACACATGTACCCTCAACCGGCACCCTAGAGGTCCCCTCGAAGGCAACCTGTAGGTCCCTGACGAAGTGTGATGTGTGGTGTGGGTGTGGACACATTCACCCTCAATCGGCACCCTAGAGGTCCCCTCGGAGGCAACCTGTAGGTCCCCGACGAAGTGTGATGTGTGGTGTGGGTGTGGACACATGCACCCTCAATCGGCACCCTAGAGGTCCCCTCGGAATCAACCTGTAGGTCCCCGACGAAGTGTGATGTGTGCGGGTGGGTGTGAACCCATGCACCCTTAATCGGCACCCTAGAGGTCCCCTCGGAGGCAACCTGTAGGTCCCCGACGAAGTGTGATGTGTGCGGGTGTGTGTGGACCCATGCACCCTTAATGGGCACCCTAGAGGTCCCCTCGGAGGCAACCTGTAAGTCCCCGACGAAGTGTGATGTGTGCGGGTGTGTGTGAACCCATGCACCCTTAATCGGTACCGTAGAGGTCCTCTCGGAGGCAACCTGTAGGTCCCCGACGAAGGATGATGATGTGTAATGTGTGAGTGCGTGTATGCTGAAAATGAAGATGAAAATTAAATATTATTCCTACGCGTTGGAACAGAGCAGTAATGCATTTAATTATTTCTTCGTATTTTTTGTTTCAACACTTAAAGGCTAGAAATGTGGGAGGATGAGGGAGGGGAGGGGGGTGAGACGAAAAATAAAACAACTTTATTTAGTCTTGTATCAAAAGAAATTGCGACGTGTCAAGTCCGGAGACGAAAGGCGACGAAGGGCAAGCCTGTGGTTTGAGGCGTACCGTGTGTATTCGGGATGTGCAGATAATCCAGCTATTTGCGCTTTCTGCAGTGCCGTAGAGGCGGTGAGGACTAGCTGACAAGCTAGCGTCTAGGAGCAGGCCTTGGCGTGCTATACTGCTTCGATGCGTGGATGCAGCGTTGGGAGAGGCGATGCCGACCTTGCTCGTCGTATGCCTGTAGAAGCGGGGTTTTTCGACCTTGCGCGTCGTGTACCCGTTGAGAGACTGGTGGTCCGTGGCGCGATGCCACTTATATTTATGCTTCTACCCGACGGGCCGCTGGCCGACTGTGCCACCACAGGCCTGGTGGTGGGGCCGTGTTCTGATTGGCCGGGTTTGTAGCAGAGTGAGATTGATACTGAGAGACTTTGCCTTCGCCACGTCGTCTCCGAATATGATCCGTCTCCTTTATTCAAACTCTGAAAAAATGTACATCAGTGGGCTTACTGCTATTTCATGTATTGCAGCGCGTTCGCCGTGGATCGAGGAGGGCACAGGAAGGAAAAATCTTTATTATTAACTTTTTAAAATTGCCGCACGCTTACGGGCGACAACGTCCACAAAAAAGGGGCTCTTATAGTCGGCATCGAGTCACGTATAGGCGCACATAGCCGGATGAATTCCCAACATTTTTAGGTCCAAGACCAACCCTCTAAGTTGAAAAACGAGTTACGGGGGCATTTTTGAAGTTAGAACTTTCTGTATAGACGTATAGTCCCAATAGATTCGCTATAGGTCCCAGTATCATCCCCCATTCAAACTTGAAAATAATAATTTGGACCTTAACTTAGAAAAACGGGAATATCTCCTGAACTAGAACCGGCCATAAGGGCCCTTTTCAAGCGGAAGTCCACATACAATCTATTGCAGTTTCCCACATACGTGTATGTAATTTCGGATTTTTGATCCCCCTGATATTTCCGTTACAAAGCTGCTCTCTTGACCCATTTCCCTATGTTTGGAGCTTCTCATTGAGAACGAATCATAATGAAAATAACGTTAAGAATAATGCCGTCTGAATTGCGCTCATACAAAAAGAAAAATTCCAAAGGTTTCGGTATCGTTCCAATAATTTTTACTAATCCCAAATGTGCCCGTACCAGCACATATGAAATTTTTACATGCCAAAATTTTTTCCGAAATGTTTGCCAACAAAAAATGATTTCCTAAATTATTTCAACATATTTTCTGAAATGTTTATAGAGCTTCTACTTGCAGGATGACTGATGATTTTGAATTCCCGGTCATTTCCCGATTTCCTTACTGTCAATTTTTTCAGTTTTCCTGGTCGATTGAAAAGAGTTCAAAATTTGGAACATCAAATAATTTTGTGTCATAAGGATTACGATTCTAATTTGAAAGAGCGAATTTGGCAATTGAATCATAATTCTAAATTAAAACAGAATTTTCCTCTTAAATCCTGTTCTTCTAGAGTAAAATTAAAATTATTATCCAAAATTTCCGCTCCATGTCATAAATCATATGTTAGAAGTCAAATAATAATTGTTTGAGCAGGAATCATGGTTGCACGTCTTAGAGAGGTGTAGAGGTGTCGAAGGGGAAGGGAAGAGCATATAAGAGAGAGAGAGAGTGAAGTTGATTTTGAATAGAAATGGTCAAGGTGGGAAGTGAATGTAGAAGCTGGAAAATTTGAGAAAGAGAACGGATTGCACAGGGTAGGGAAATCCAAGGAATGGTTCCTAAAGAAGAAGAATAAAGAAGTAGTGTTGCGAAATAGAGTCAACCGTTTTAGATTATCAGTGATAAGAGAAAACGGAATCACAGGTGAAGTCACGAGCGTTTGGTCTGAAACTTGTAAAAGGGATCAAGTATAAGCCAAATAAAGGGTAAGTATTCGTAAGTAAAAACTCAAATGGAATTTGAAAAAAGAAACAATTATAAGAGAATTTGAATGACGTCGGACGTATTGTTATTTGCGGAAAGCTTCAAAATTTACTTGAAATTATATTATAGAATTTGATTAACAATATAATTGATGAATATTCTGGTGCCTCATTAGATTATATATAACATATTATATGCTACGATTCTTATCTTATATTGTGTCTACTATAACGAACCTTTTGAAGATTTGAAAAACTAATGTGAATTCTGTAAAAAAATGGTTTTTAACAGATTTGAATGATTTTTAACGATTCAGAGATTTATAAACATTTTATAACATTTATAAGATTTATGATTTGAAACAGCGAATTTTTCCAGTCCAAAATCAGAATCATAGTTCTCCTAGAAAATTCCATATATCAAGTCACAGTTAAATGCATATCCAAAATTCCCTGTTCCAAGTCAGTATTATATTTATTTATAAAATTTTCTATCATAGTTTCTAAATACAAACTCCCTTTTTCAAATTTGACGATGAAAGTTTACAATACAGGCAAACTATTATTTATTGAAAAACTAATTTTTAAATTCAAACAGATTCTGATTTGAGAAATTTTTTTTTTTAGATTTGACGAATTCTAACTTGTAACATGAATTTTTTTGGTAGATTCCTTTATTCTGAATAAAAATCGAATTTTTCATTCAAATTGCCGTTCCATGTCAAAAATTTCCTGTTTCAAGTCGAATTATAATTTTTCACTGATATTTTCTGTCATAAAGTAAAAATTATAATTCTTCACGGAAATTCCAAAATCTCTTTCAGAATCATAATTTTTTCAGAAGCTTCCCTGTTTCGAAGAACAAATTGCAATTCTGTGCGAGAATCGTCTGTCCCGAGGTCAAAATTATAATGCTTTACGAAAGTCTTTGTTCAAAAGTCTAAATTGTAATTCTTTGTGAGAATTTTCTGTTATACTATATTTCATTACTGTAATTCCCCGCTTCAAACTCAAGATTATAATTCTGTACTGAAATTCCCTCTCCTAACTTAGAATTGTTTTAAATACTTGTTTTGAACAGAAAATTCACTTTTTTCTTGAATTTTCAACAGTTTAATTTTCAAGTGTTGAAACATTCAACTGTTGAGAGTCTATTGGATGCCTTTGAATTTGTAAAAACATTATTTGTTAATGGCAAGCCGTTTTCGAAAAAATTAACTTCTTTAATGGACTCTCAGTGTGGAATTTATGAGATTTAAAAAAATTCCAACTCTGATCGACTTTTAGTGAAGGACAATATTTGTTTCAAGCCTAAGTGCTGACGTGAAATTTCATGATATTCTTATCTGATTTCTCTTTACTAAAAAAAATTATCTAAATTTCTTAAGGTGAAATAATCTTAATAATACAGTGAATGATTGTTTGTTAGAAGTAATAAAAGTAAAAGGGTAAGTGATATTTTGTGAGATATTTTTTGAGTTTAATTGAAGTGAGGAGCAGGGTGGGAAGTCCAGTGAAGCCGAGTAGTAGCGCCAGGGCAGGGTAGGAAGAGAAGAGCATTTAAAATGCGAAACGGAACAGTAAAAAAGGCAGAACAATTGGAGGATCGGTGATGGGAGTAAGAAAAGATCGTATAACAGGGAAGGATGAGCAAGAGATGGAAAAAACGAAAGGTAGGATTATTAGCAGAAAAGTTGAATACGGGAGGAAAAAGGACCTAAAAAGGACTTGAATGATATGTTAGCCGTAAAGGTGACTAATATATAGAGGTACACGTTAATTACTGCCTGGCCGGGGATGGCCCAGGACGGGAACAGAAAAATTAATTGATTTCAAATAAAATGACTACTCAGATAAGATCCGAGCAGAGGGTCACAATATTGGCAGTTGTCTACGAATTGCTGAGATCCAAATCAAGCACAGAGGGTCAGCCTCCGGCGAGTCAGCTCATCACTTCACTTAGAGAACTATGGGATGCCAGATTTAGAAGGATCCTGGCTAGATGTATAAATGAGAGTCCCGTACGTTCTACATAGCCAATTAGATGACACCTAGGTTCCCGTATAGCCGGGGTAAAGTATTCGACACGCAACTCGCGGTCAGTCATATTGACCTCCACGGCTCAGGCACTGTCGCCTGCTATTTCCGTTACTTCACTCACGGCCCAGCTGTAGAAAGTGTCTACGTGGGGTTGGTAAGGTTGATTATAACGTCTTGGTCATGTCTGGCTATCTTTGACATGTAAAAAGCCAATTTGACAGATTACCCACAAATAAACATAAAAATGTGGGAATCGTTCAGTTAAGGATATAACATATATATATATATATATATATATATATATATTTTTTTTGCAAAATATAAAACTAAAAATACTAAGCTTTGTAAAAAGTTAAGTTGTAGTTCACAAAATTGAAAGTTATAACCTAATAGATGGTTGGAACTGTTTCTTGACTAGAAGCTGAATATTGTTCCTATAACGTTTGGCTTGAGTGCACATGTTGGTCACTTTATTATTAATTTATATCAATTTAAAACCTTTCAATAGTCATGGCAGTTCACTCTGAATTTAAAGTTGTGCATTTTTCTATTACGCATTCTATCCCTTCTTAGGTTGGTGGGTATAAACTGTGATGAGTTGATCTTAGGAATAACATTACTTTATTCAATAAACAATAGCATTTTTGGAAAAAAAATTTCGAAGCAATGTGCCGCATGCAGCTTTTAATTCCTAATTTTTTAACACCTACATAAGTACAAATACATAAATATAAATGTATAAACGATAAAAAGAGTGTTGAGTTATATATGAAACTATGAATAAATGTGAAAACGGATCAATATATGCCCTGGCGGATCCAGTGAAACTCAGTAAAAAAATCATTTCTTTTATCGTGGATGTCATCGTTGGATGTTGAAAATACAGTTTGTTTTTCCATTGGGATAGCCAGAAGGACATCATGATTCGCGTCTATTGGACATTCCACCTGAAGGGGACCTATTCAGTATTGGAAATCTGATCAGATGTGGAGGAGAGTCGTTTACCTTTATGATTTTGAAACTCTTTGAGATTGATGCATTGTTGCCTAATGGAGTCTCGCGGATTTCTTCTGGGGTCATTTCTTCAATCACGCCGCTGTCCATGTTCATTTTCACCCGTTTATGAGTATATCTCCTTGTTATGTAAATTCCACGAAGTTTTCTATTACTTCCATTACCTGCATACCCCTCCAGTATGCCAAAAATGTCACCATCAGACGATGATAATACAGTTTGTTCTTCAGTTGGCATAGGCCGAAGGACATTATAATTACCTTTCAGCTGAATTAGCTTATCGGGAGGAAAAGTGTATTTCCGGATTTCGAATCGCCTGAACAGATTCGTGTAGGGAATAAGTCGAACGAATCTAAGTTCTTCAAATGTATATCCAAGTATATATTCAGGAGAACGACAGGGAGGAGGAGATCTGGATCTGACACGAACAAAAGGCTCGCCAGAAGGTGAAGACCTGTTCAAAAAACCCGGAGAATGAGGTGTGGTAGGAGAACGAGACCCTCTAGGAGAAGGATTTCTGTCGGGAGAAGCAGAAATTTCGGAACGAGGAACACCATTTCCATGATTTGAAGTCTGTAAACTCAACTCTGCAAGAAGAAAAATAGCTTTACATTTTCTTGTAGCAGACAATCGTACGTTGGTAAGGGTTGTCCTTATTTATTTTCTTTTTAAATCATGTTTGCGATTTTAGTGCGAATACCAAAAAATAGAATGTCCTCCACATTTTAGCGAAACCGGTAATGTTTACCCGTCGTCCTAGGCACTTCAAGTTTTCTATAAGATTACCGTGCAAGAAACAGTGAAAAAACGTTTAATGTCCTTGAATTCTTAGTTAAATAGTTTCCGTCAGGTGTTTGTCCGCCTATCTGACTTTTCTCGTGCCGATAGGATTGGATAGAATTGGATAGGATCAGATAAAACCTGGTAAAATTAGAGACGAACAGATAGCCTAGAATCGCATAGGATAGAATTGGTTCGGATAGATCAGGTTTAGAGCAAATAGAATTTGATAGAATCATACAAAAACCGATATAATCATATAGGACAGTATATACTCGGATAGAATCAAATAAACCTGGTTTAATCGGATAAGACAGGAAAGGGGAGGATCGGATTGAAACGGAAAGTACCAAATTGGAACCGGTATGATCAACTGAGATCAAAAATTGTATTGTATATTGTTAATAACTAAGAATGATGAAACATTGTGAAAATATAATAAATTGTTGTTAGGTAAAGCGTGGACATGGAAATTCAAAGTGTTGAGAAAGTCCAAGATGACCGTCAATTAAAAAATTTCAAAACTTGCTTATTTCTACAGTTTTTAATGATGTATTTTTAAGCTTAGAAGGTGTGAAACTTAAACATTAAACATTTTTTCAATCGATTTCATTTAAAAGATAAAAAATGATGAAAATCACGAATTCTTTTGTTTGAAAGGAATAACATTTTAAAAGTAGGGAATTTGTTAACTCCTTTCTGGAGTTTGTAATTAACCATGTAAAAACTTTTCCATCAATGTTACACGAAACGAAATATTTTTTTTTAAATCTTACTTTTGCGGAATTCATTCTGAATTTTTTTTTGTTTAGATTTTTTTGCGATTTTGAAATTTTATGCTAAACTTTCCCAGTTTTTTCCCCTAAATTTGAAAGGTCTCATATAAATCCAGAATGCTTTCACGATAAGCCTAATTTTCTGGCAATATGGAGTTTTTGGGAATAATTGCAATTGTGACTTGGAATAGGGAATTTCCGTAAAAAATTATATCTTTCACTTTGCAACAAAGAATTTTTGACATGGAACGGGAATTTTGGAAAACAGTTGTAATTCTGCTGAAGAAGAAGAAATTTAGGACACATCCCTGTTCAAGTTTAGAATAATATATCTTTTACCAAATTCCCTGTTCCAAATCAGAATTGTAATTCTTTTCCATAATACCTTGTTCCAGAGCAGAAATCATAAAAATCTTATAAAACGTTTAGAAGTCTCTTGAAATCTTTAAAAATCATTCGAATTAATTACAATTTTTTGTCATATAATCAAATAGTTGGACAAATTGTTATTTTAGAAAAGCTTCAAAAAACGCTTAAAATTATAAATATATTTTACTATTATATTCACCAATAGAATTGAGGACAACCGTCAAGAATAAAACGAGAGCAGAAGCAATCCTCATCTTTTTGAGTTAGAGGAAAAACTGATTAATGTATTGATAAAGAATTTGATGAAAAATGTAACCGATGAATATTCTAGTACTTTATGAGACTATAGAATACACAAATCCGCTAGTCGCTATCTCTTGGACTGTACACATATTTACATTTCATTAGTCAGTTTCAAGGAAAAAAAATATGCTTACGACAGTCGTTAGTACTGACATAACAATATTTATGATATTTTACGTTTTGGTGAAAAACATGTATAAGTTCTACAAAATGCAGAATGTTTATGCGACGGATGATTTTGAATTCTCGGTCATTTTTTGGTTTTCGTCTGGAAATGACCTGTTCCAAGACATAATTAAATTTATTTGAAAAAATTCCAGGGTGTTTTTTTTATTTTGTGATATCGAAATATCTCAAGAAATACGCATAAAAAAAATGTTCATGATGAAAACTTTGTATTTTCTTGGAGAAAAAGCAACTCCGCAAAAATGTAAACCCATTCCTCGGGGACGAGAGGGTGTAATTTTTAAATTTCAAATGAGAACCTATATTTTTTATTGCAGATTCAAATTCTCCTTGAAAAAATACGTAAGTTTCATTAAAAAAAAAAATTAGTTGTGTACTAACATAGGGGTCATGATCGACTGCGGCCAACATCGCTATTCTATTATTAACTCCAGTACACTTCCGTCAGTGGTGAATTTGTTGACAATCCAGTAAAATGAAGCGTGCGACCGTACATTGCCTGGAAAACGTTAAACCTAAAGAGTGAAAGTGTACTCGATATTCCTGCTACTTTCTCCATAAATGAGAATTGTAAACGTAATGAGGTCAAGTAATGAGGGAATACAATGACACCCAATCAAGCGCAAACGAACCTGGTTACGTGTGTTTGGGTTTGATTAACAGTATTGGTAAACACATTCAATCAAATCGAAACAAACGTAACCAGTGCAACCAGATCAACCCAAACAAACATAATCAACAACACTAACCTAAGCGAACGCAACCAATACGACCAACCCAAATGCACGCAACCAACACAACAAAATTAAATGATCGCAATCAACAAAGCGAACCGAAACGAACCTAACCCAAACATCTAGTCTCAACAAACGTAAGCAACCAAACCAATGCTACCTGAATGAACATAAGCAGCAGAACCAAACTACTCAAATTGAAAAAATTAAGACACCAAGTCAAACCCAAACGAACGCAACCAAGATACTAAATCCAACCTAAACAAACGTAAGAAACACAACGAACCCAAACGAACCAACGCAAACAAAACGAGACCGTTTGTCTTTTTTATTTTTCGTTACGTATTTTTTAATGGAGAATCTGGATCTGCAATAGAAAATATAGGTTATCATTTGAAATTTTGAAGTTACCCCCCTCCGGCCCCCAGGGGGTGGGGTGTGGGATAAATTTTTGCGGAGTCGCTTTTTCCCCTCGAAAGCAAAACGTTTTTATTACGGAAAGCTTTTTCGTCGGATGCGTATTTTTGAGATATTTTCATGTCTCATGATAAAACAAAATTAGCCTTCATTTTACTCATACCATTTTCTATTAAGATTCGTATTTGGGACAAGCAGTTTGGAAAATATAACGAATTCTGAGTTGGATCAGGAGTTATTTTTGAGATTTTTTTTTTATAAATCAAAATTTAATTAAACCGAAGGATTCCTAAAAATATTTATTGTATGTTTTTTAGCACTTTGTAATATTTTAAAAATCGGTTTTTATAGTTAAATTTTGTTCATTACCATAATTCTAAGTTGATATAAGAATGTAAAAGATTCCTTGGTTCGAGACGATTCAAATGACCTATAATAATCGTATTGATACATTTTGTTGAAGAGTAAGGAAGCTATGGTAAAGCAAATATTTAAAAACACGGTTTTTCATATATAGTAACACTTTTTTCACTAACATAATTCAAAATTGATGCAAAAACGAGAAAGATTCCTTGATTCGAGGAAAATTGAGTGACCTATAATATTAATACACTTTATTGAAGATTAAGAAATGCATGCTCATTTATAATATTTGAGTCATCTGTTTCAAACAGAAAAACTTTTTTCATCGACATAATTCAAAGTTGACGCATGAACAGAAAAGACTTTTTGATCATAAATTTCCAAATATAATAATTCTGAAAATTTTTGTAAAGAAATCATAAAGCTGGGAAAGGGATAGATTCGACAGAACTTTTCCGTTCCCGTTTCCAGCTCGAACAATTATCATTTCAAATACAAAATTTGATTTGTCTGATTTTGTCTTTATATTAAATTTTTTTTTTATTATTTCGTAATTTTGGATGTTTTGTAAATTTCTATTTTTAAATTGATCAAACTGAAGACTTTGAAAGTGGAAACACTCAAGATCGCATTCACAGGTAGTTTTAAAATTTCCTGTTTTATGCCAAGAATTGCCTGATCCAATGCAAAATTATAATTATTTATGACATTCCCTGTTCTAAAGTCAATATTAAAATTCTCTACGAAATTTTTTTATATTTAATTCATATTGCCCCGTACAAATTCAGAATTATAATTCTTTTAGAAAAATTCCTGTACCAATTCACAATTAAATTAATCTTCAAAATTCCCAGCTAGAAGACAAAAGTATATTTTGTAGAAATCTTAAAATTCTGATTTGGAATTGGATTATTTTATATCCCCTTTTCCTAAATCATAACAAAAATTATTTTTCAACATTGCTTTTCCATGAAAAAAATTAGCAACTTTATCCAAATTTTTTTTGTATGGATTGAAATGTTTATTTATTGATTTCTCAGGTAAAATCGTGTGATTTCAAAAAGATTAAATTTGAAAAAATAAATTTGAAAAATATTAATTTTGAAGCAGAAAGAATTAACACAAAAGTCTATTTTTCAACAAAGTACGTGAATTTTTAACCAAATAGTTAGATTTTCAACTAAAAAAAATAAATATTCAACCAAAAATGAAATAATAATTTCAGATGAAAAATGAAGTTTCTACCAAAAGATGAATTTTCAGCCAGTTGAATCTAACCAAAAAAGAAGTTTTTTAAACCAAATAGTTGATTTTTTAACTGGGAAAGATCAATTTTCAAATTAAAAGTATCAATCTTTAATCAAAAATATAATTGTTACATTTTCAGTTAAGAAAATTAATCCTCAACAGAAAAAAAAAACAAATTTCCAACAAAATAGTCACGTTTTCAACCAAAGGGATGAATTTTAATCTAAAATGATGAATTTAAAAAAAATGTCAGCAAAAGAGTTCAACATACAACAAAATCTCTTACATAGTCGTTATCTCGTAAAACATAGGCGTCAAGGTTCTTCTTCTCAGATGTTTACATTTCAATACAGCTTATTTCGTGTAACAAATATAATCAGTGAATTCGTTAAAATTGATATCACAATTCAGATAATCGTTTACGTTTCTACATTAGTTTCCAAATATTCCATATTTGAAGTCGGAATTATATTTATTTACAAAATTTTCTTCTCTGATTCAGAAACATAATATTTTCCTTATTCTAAAATTTGGACAACTGATGTAAATAATTGTTTATCCTAGAACAAAAATATAATTGTTTACGAAATAACATGTTCCAATTTTCAAAATTATATTCCTCTGCTGTTAGTTCCTGACCCCAACTCAAAATAATAATTCTTAATAAAAATTGATGTTCTGAAGTATAATTCAAATGAAAATTATGATTCTTCATGGAAACCCCTTGTCTCAATTTAGAATTACTTTTAATATAATATTTGCTTTTTTCTTGAATTGTCTGAAGTTGAGTTTTCAATTTTTTTCAATTTCCACAGTTCAATGTCCCACTGCACTGTTCGAAATTGCAACTGTCGAGAGAACATTGGATGACTATTAATCTGCATTACTTGCAAAAAAAAAAAAAAAAAAAAAAAAAAAAACGGTCCCGAAATTCGTAATTGTTACTAACTTAAAAAAAATTGAAAAATTTGCAAAATCGTTTTTAAACATTGTTCAAGTTTATTTCCATATTAACATTATATTAAGATTATCAGATTTAAATGCAGCAAATATTGAATAAAATGCCTCATTAAAACCAAATAGTTAAACTTTAATGCAAAAGAGACGAATTTTTACAAAAATAAGAAATTTTCAACCAAAAAGACGAATTTCCAACAAAACAGTAGAATTTTAATACAAAAAAGATTTTGCAGTCATAAGGAAGGAAAAATCAAACGTATTGTGGGATTTCTAAGCCACAAAAAACGTTTTTGCTACAAAACAGTTAAATACTTAACTCGAAAATATGAATTTTCCAAATTCTTTGGCAAGGTAATTTTTTTCCATCTTGCTTTCACATCAAACCGGTTTTAATAAATCAAATACAGAATTTTGTGAGCCAGTCAATTTTTTTTCTCCCTATTCTTACCGTAATTTGGTACAAATAGCCAGATTTTTTCTGATGCACGTAGAAACTGTCAAATATATTACAAATAAATTAATAATACGATATGGGCGTCGGGAAAGTTAGAAATTCATTCATTCTCTAATAACTCAAAGTACATAGAACTTCACCGCAATCAAAAATACTTTAAAATTAACTTGATCGTATTTGGTGAAAGTTCATCAATTTTATGAGAATTAGTGAAGTAGGATTCAGTTTTCAAAGATTTTCTTTATCTTCGAAAATATTTTTAATCAGAATTTTATTAGGTACATTCCGCTTTCTTTTTTTTCTGAATTGGAGAAGGGTGCTCTTTATTTTGAACATTTCAAATAATATTCCAAATGAGTTGAAGCGGGGCAGATCCCTTATTTTGCTTCTCATTTAAAAATATAGATCACATTCGCAACATGAATATTCTTAGCCCAGGATAGCCAAAGAAGCTCTAATCTAAAGCCCATTTTAAAATTTTGAGCAGAAGGACCTGATGAAGATTAAATACTAAGAAGAGGTTAACAAGCAGCGTAGAAAAACTCTTTTGCTTCTCATTTGAAAACATGGACCACATTCCCACATGAATATTCTCAGCCCAGGATTACTTAGTTCAAAAATTAGTCTCTGAATATTATTTTTACAATTCAAATATGAGGTACCTTATTTCAACAACATTTACTCTACTCATTGAATTTAGTTTAACAAAAGCAAGCTACAGCCTTGATTTGTTTATAATAACATCTGAAGTAAAGTTTATTCTGTCAACTAGTCACTTGTCTATTTTGTACTTTATCATCAAGACATCTTAAAATTATAATAAATTTATGTTTTTACCAGCTACAAATCCTATTCAATATCTTCGATATTCCGATAAGATCCATCAAGGTACAACACTACTTAATCCATTACACCAATTTCAGAAGCGACTTATTTTTATGTGAGAAGTTGTAGGCTCCGGAAGCTACGATCATGGTTCTTTAAAAGCAACCAATCCCGACGCAACTGGAACGTGTACGTCATCCGCTTCTGCTCCTTCTGTCCTAGAAGGTAAGCAAGAGCGGGAAATTTACGCGAGAAAACATCGGACAACACTGTTCCTTGGAGTCAGGTCTCTAGCCGCGGATGATCTTACGCGGCAGACGGGACAGTTGGAGATGAAGTTTCACCTCTGGATACTTTTTTAGAGCTACCAATCTTTGTAGAATGTTATGAGGAACAGTGTTGACGGACCAGATGAAGTGATCCCAGAAGAACAGCCTTTTGCATCCGGTTCGCGATGGAATGAGCCTGACGCTGGCAAGCCGGAATCTTATTGAGTTGGCTAATAAATGAAGCTTTCATACCTCCAAGACAGCCGATTATGAGAACTATAAGATGGACTTTGAAGCCTTGGTACAGCCTGCTCAGCTCGAAAAGAAGTGCTTGATATTTCGCCCGTTTTTCTTCCTCCTTTGCCGTGATATTACCATCGGCTGGTGCCGAGAATTCAATCACGTAAATGATCTTGTTTTTCAGATCTTGGAGGACAATATCAGGCTTCGTAGCACTGATACGTTGAGTGGTCGAGAATGAGAAATTCCAGTAGATCTTACACTGCTCATTCTCCACAACGGACTCGAGTTCCCCCTGGGCGTATGGCAAGACGGGCAATAGATCAACACCATAGAAGTGCCTCAGATGGTAATATAACACTTTTAGAGCCGCATTGTGTCTCTCTATGTACCCGTATCGTGCATATTTTGAGCATCCACTGAGAACATGTCCAAGTGTTTCTGGCTCTTGCTTGCACGCTCGGCAGTTGGTATCGCCTACAGGTATATTCATTATGCGCTCGCGGTAAACTAAGGTGTCTATAACGCCATCTTGACAGGCAAAAAGAAATCCCTCAGTCTCCGATTTTAATCCAGCAGACTTGAGAAACATGTTGGACAGACCCATCGAGAGCTCTTCTCTACGTATAATGCCGTAGAATTTACCATGAAGGGGCTTGTCAGCATGTTCTCTTAGTAGAAGCGTATGTTCTGCTTCCTGTACACGACTTTTGAGCACCAAAGGTGTTAGTGATGCTAGGCCATGTGTAGTGTCGCTGGAATCAAATGGGAGGCCAAGCTCCTCTGCGGCCCTATCTGCGGCACGATATAGAAACGCCGCAGCATTGACGACTTCATGTTGATGTACTAGTCGCATAAGAAAATCTGTGCTATTTAGAACTGAGCAGGCTGTAGCCAGAACCGTTCTGCGATGAAGACACTCTAAGCTCAGCAAGCCTCTACCCCCTTTATCTCGAGGGAGGTATATTCGAGGTACGGAAGATCTAGGATGATGACTTCGATGGATTGTCATCATCTTGCGTGTGCTTCGGTCAAGTTGCTTCAACTCATCGACGTTCCATTTTACTGCACCAAACGTGTAGAGCAGTATAGGAACGGCCAGCAAATTGGTCGCCTGGATCTTATTCTTTCCAGATAATTCGGAAGCCCAAATTTTTCTGAGAATTTGGCGATACCTTTTCCCAAGGGCCGTTTTTAACGCAAGCACATCATGGGTTTCCGCTTGCGGTATTCCGAGATATGTATATGTTTCTCCAATACCAAGATGTTGAATGGTATTTCCGCCGATGAGTTGAACATCCTGATCGTGACCCGATGATGTAGTTTCTAGTCTTCCTTGGTGTAGGTGGACGCAGGCACACTTGTCCAGTCCGAAGCTCATGCCAATCGCTTTAGAGTACCTATTTACCGCCTCCACAATGATGTTAAGGTCCTCTTTCGAGGAAGCAAAGAGTTTAAGGTCGTCCATGTATAAAAGGTGGTTGACCTTATGTTCTCTTTTGTTCGGCGGGCCACATAGGTATCCAGAGCTTTTGCCTCGGAGCACAATAGATAGAGGCAAGAGGGAGATGCAGAAAAGTATCGGACTTAGAGAGTCTCCTTGGAAGACTCCCCTCTTATATGTGATATAGCTTGTAGTCACTTGTCTTTTGTCAGATGTTATGACAAATCTTGTCCGCCACAAGAGCATAAGCTCTTTTATGCATCTCACTATTTTTGGATGCACCTCCATGCATTCAATGAGCTTAATAAGTAGCTCATGGTTCGTGTTATCGAATGCCTTACGGTAGTCAATCCAAGCCATGGACAGATTGCGTCGATACCTGATCGAGTCCTGGGTGATACACCTGTCTATTAACAGGTTCTCCCTGCAACCTGCCAGACCTCTCTTGCATCCACGTTGTTCAACTATTGCACTCCATACCGGCTCGATAGATGTTAATATCCTCTCTTTGAGGATGCCAGTGAATAGCTTGTAGCTGGTGTTTAAACAAGCTATGGGCCTGTAGTTCTTTGGACTTGACAAATCTCCAGTCTTAGGAATCAATACCGTGCGTCCTTCCACTAGCCACTGCGGGACTGGTTGTTCTCCGTTTAAGAAAGTAGTAAATATACGAGCTAGATGTTGGTGCGTAGAAGTAAACTTCTTCCACCAAAAGTTGTTGATTTTATCTGGCCCGGGCGCTGAAAAGTTCTTAGTTCTAGCGATAACTTTCTTCACTTCTTCAGCAGTAATTAGTGGACACTCTTCCTCTGGACCTTGTAACCTTTGCCTTTGGCAAAAGTTACGAAAGAGTGATATATCTGAAGCGTCTTCATTTAGCTGATAAGTATCTCCATATACTTGTTCCCAGAAGACTTGAATCTCTTCTCGACTAGGCGGATTTTTAACGGCACGTGACGTTTTATTGAACAGACGGGAAGGATGAGTAGAAAAGGTGGAATTTTCCTGAATGCACTTTACTCGCCGTTCAAGGCGCTGTTTCGCTGTTGAAAGAGATCTTATTTTTTGCGTCCAGTGCTGCTTGATGGTCAACAGTTTACACTTGTTCAGCGTGTGATTTGCTTTCCTCAAGTTTCGAGCAAGTGCCCTAACTTTTGGAGTGAATTTTTTATTTAATGTTATGTAGCTAATCACGCACTGAATATTTGATGCATGCCGTCTCGCCGTTTCAATTTTGAATTGAAGCTGTGCAATACGCTCGCGAGTCTTACTCAGACGTACTGAAGTTTCGTTACTTCTACTGTCGCTAAGCAAGGACACCGCCTTCTCGTAAACAACGCAGTTCAGATTCCAGAGATTAACATCTTCGGGGAGCAAATCGGGGAGAGCAGTATTAGCTTCAGCTAATTTGTCCATCCTGAGAAAGACTTTTTGGTGGATAGATCTCCTATTTCTCATGTTAGCATTATCGGCTATCTGCAAAGGTGGTCTTGCTGGAACGGGTGGAATGTTCGATGGAGGATGTTGCTCTTCTTCTTGTTGATAAAGAGCTTCATATCCGTTTTTTCGCAAAAAGGATACCTGATCTCTTAAATACTGAGGCGTTTGATGAGCATATTCCGGGTGCATATTGACCCAACGGTCATGTAACCTCTGCATGAATCCTCTTCGCGCCGGTGAGCTTCTTTGCCAACAGGTAAGGATGTCTCTCCTGAGTTGGTCCGACCATTTAAATCGATGTTCTCGCGTTTGTCCGGGGCCATTGCCTGGTCGTCGCCTCGGTTCGGTCCTATTGCCACTCCCAACTGAACCATGGCCTCCATCCGAGAGAGGCCTATTGTGGGTGGCACTGCGCGATACTGGTGTATTATTGATTCTTCGCAGTATTGCATTTTTTCTCAGGTCCTTCCGCTCAAAATGCTAAAATGTGCTTTTTATTAGAGCTTATTTGCCAACGGCCGTGCCACGCTGAAAAAACCAGTTCTCGTCAGATCACTGAAGTTGAGCAGCGTTGGGCGCGGTTAGTACTTGGATGGGTGACCATTCGAGAATACTGTGTGCTGTTGGCATATTATGGGTGTGGTGAGCCCAAACTTGCAGTTATTTATAACTACAAGAAAACTATCCACCTAGAAACACTACCAAAATCGGGTAGTGTCACGCCTACCCTGAAAGGGAAATGGCTTAATGGTATACATTTGGCTTTACTGGGCTAAGAATATTCATGTGCGAATGTGGTCTAAGCTTTCAATTGGGAAGCATAAAACAATTCGCTTTGTCGCAACGTAACCTCTTTGATTTGACAATTTAAAATTTGATTTCTGCTACTATTTTGACTTTATGAATCTAATTTTTGTATTTTTGTACTCTGTGTGAGTTGCATAACCAAATTATTATATGGAAACGAAGAATTGAAATGAAAAATATATCCTATTCGTTATTCGAATGAAACTTCAACCACATTATTTTGAACATTTTTCTTACGATTAGAGGGAAGAATTTTTTATTTTTGAAATTTTTATTATATTCGAAGAAATGTGCTTACAGTTTTCAACTTGTTTCTGAATTGGCAAAGGGACTTTTTGCATTTTTAACATTTTGATTATTATTTTGAATAAGTTAAAGGGGATCTTCTTTATTTTACAGATTATTCATCAGATAAAAAGGATAAACTTTTTATTTTAAGTTTTTTTCTGAATAAGAAGAAAGAAATGTTCAATCTCCAAAACTTTTATTCCATTGGAAGAAAGGAAATGCGGTATTTAATTTTTTTCTGAATTAAAAGACGGAACTTTTCTTATTTTTCACATTGTGGGTAATATTTTAAATAAATGGAAGAAGAAAGAACTCTGTAATTTTCACACTCTAACAAATAATTTATTAAAGAATTATTTAAAGGCTAATGATAAAAATAGATTTAACTGGAATAAAATGAATCGCATTATAAGAGGAAAAAACTTCAAAGTTCCGACTAGGCGAGTATGTCCAGCAGATGACGATGTCTGGTACGGTCTGGGCTCGAGCCACGAGCTTTAACCGACACAAAATTTTTATTAAGGCCAATCCACCATTTTGAAGAAACTTTTTTAGGGCATTTCAGGGACTTGAGCATGCGAAATTCGAGAATTGATAATATCTCATGATCTAACTTTTAGATCTGTTCAGTATTCGAAATCTGATCAGATGTGGAGGAGAGTCATTTACCCTCACTATTTCAAAACTCTTTAAGATAGGTGTTTTCTTGCCTAATGAAGTTTCCTGGATTTCTTCTGGGTTGTTATTTCTTCAACCGCTTTGCTGTATATGTTTATTTTTGAATGTCTCTGCATGTTATCCCTCGTGTAAAGAAATACCAACTTAAGATCACTTTAAGACCAGTTTCAAACAACGTTTGGTATTTTTCTGGTCTGTTCCATTTCAGCCTATACCTGCATCATTTTTAGGGCATTGGAATAGACACCACTCTCTCTCTCTCTCTCTCTCTCTGAAATAAGGATAGCTGCCTGTATCAACAGATTAGCTATACCTAAGAGTCCTGAAGAACCTTTGCTGATTTATGAGCATTTATGATATCTAGAGGCTTCAAACAGTTTCCGTTCTGTTTATGGAACTGTTATGGTCCTGACTCGTGATGACCCTAATAATGATGGGATATTGGGGGTTCTAACTGCCGGCCGGGGCAAAAGGACTGTGGTCTTATGGGGACCAGAAAAGATCAGTTTAAGACCACTTTAAGACAGGACTATACCTGCCTATACTGTGATCTTAAGTTGGTCTTTCTTTTCACGAGGGATAATTCATTATATACATTCCACGAAGTATTCTATTACGCTCCAGTATTGCAAACACATCACCATCGGACGTTGACAATACAGTTTGTTCTGCGGTTGGCAGAGGCAGATCGATATCACGATCTCTTCTCAATTGAATTGGTTTATCGCGAGGAAAAGTGTATCTTCGAATTTCAAATTGCCGGGACGGATTCGTCTGAGGAATAAGCCGAATAAATCTAAGCTCTTCAAGTGTATATCCAAGTATGTATAAGGGAGAAAGCCTGGCTGGAGGAGACCTGGATCTGTCATGAAAGGGAGGCTCTGCCGGAAGCAAACACCTGTTCGAAGAACCCGGCGAATGTTTGGCAGGTTGGCGAGACCTTCCAGGTGAATGTCGTCTGTCAGGACAATCAGAAAGTCCAGCATGAGAAATACCAAGCCCAGGGATTGAAGTCTGTGAACTCAACCCTGCCACAAGAAACAGAGCTTTGCATTTCGTCAAAGTAGACAATCGTGTTTTGGTCAGGTAGACATTATTTACTTTATTTATAAGTCGTTTTCACAATTCTGTTTCGGTTGCGTGCCTGTGTGTCCATTTTTCTCCTTTTATTCGGGCCAATAGGGTCGTAATGAATCGGATAGATTCAGTTTGGACTGATTTCAAAAGAAAACAACACGATAGGATCATGCCGGATCGGATAAAATCGGATAGAAGTGTATATGATTGGATACAATCAGATATGACAAAATAGATTCGGATATGATCGGGTAGTACAGGATCGGATTCAATTGGGTAGGATCGGATAATTACGAATATTTTCGGATAGGCTCCGATAGTATGCAGTAAAATATGCTCGGATATTATACAATAGGATCGGACAGATTCGGATAGAATAGGTTCAGATAGGACTGAATCAGATAGAGTAAATCAGATAAGATCAGATAGTTAACGCGCATGTCGCCTGCATGGCTTACATTTTATTCATATTTCTCGTTAAAATAGGATAATGATCTTCCCAAAAATATCTAGTTTCTCTTTGAGACTTGGTTCAAGTGGCCGTAAAACCCCAGTTTTTTTATCATTACCATGTTTTCATCACGAGCCGCGTAGAAAATTCGATAAGTTTTAAGGACTTCTTGGGGTTTAGCAGCATCACTGTTATCTAGATCTACAGTAATTTTTTTCGAAAGTTTCTATTGTATTTATAAAATTATGAATTAGTGACCAATCATCCCGTCAGATGGCGTTAGTTGTGCTGATAAACGAATCCGAGATATTTAGTAATATTTTATACATATTAAATCACACACACTTTATCACATATTATGTAGTTCCGAATTTTGAAAATATAAGACAATCGTTTGTCACTTTTGAACATGGTTTTATGCTATTTTCATGAAATTTTATAAATGATCAATTTTTCACTGGATTCTTGAGTTATCAATATTTTTGTTGAAAATAATACATTCTTCATGAAATTTATGTTAAAGTCAATTAAATCTAATCTAGGACAGACGTGGTGTTTTCTTACGGCCAATTGTACCAAGTCCCAAGAAAAGACCAGGTTTTTTCGGTAAGCTATCTGGGCTCTATGTAATGCTTAGAATATCTCAACTTGGCAAAGCAAAGAATTATAATTTTTACTTTGTAACAGGGAATTTCCGTGAATAATAATAAATAATTTAGAATTTGGTATGTATAATTTTCGTAATAAATTATTATTTGAATCCAAAGGGAGAATGGGTGATATGGATCTGGAATTTTGGAAAATAATTTTATTTTGTGTTTTCGAAAAAGGAATTCGAAAAAATAAATCCCCGTTTGATTTTAAAATTTTCAAAAAGTTCTCTGCTGCCCGTTAGAATTGTAATTATTGTGACCAAAAATGATCTAATGTTGTAACTAAGAATAGTGATTCTTTTCCAGGATTTCCTGTTCCAAAGCAGACATCTTAAAAAATTAAAAATGTTTAGAAATCCCTTCAAATATTTCAAATCATTTGAACTCATATAATTTTTGTCAACACTTTTCAACTGACCGGGAATTTAATATCATCCATCGGCTAGACGCCCTGTGTAATTTAAAATAGTCGGATATATCGTTATATTCACCAATAGAATTGATCATAAACGCCCAGGATACGACGAGAGTGTAAGTAATCCTCATCTTTTCGAATTAAAGGAAAAATCGATTAATCTTTTAATGCAGAATTTGATTAACAATATAACTGATGAATATTATAGTGCTTCAGTAGATTATATAATACATACTATATTCTATGATCATTGTCTTGTAGATTTAGAATAATTGATACGCTTGTTCTTATCAGATATTTACATTTCATTAGAGTCAGTTTCGAGTAAAAAAATGTACTTACTAATTTCGTTAAAAGTGATATCTCAATTCTTATAATCTTTTAGGTTTTAGCAAAATCCGTCCTTCACTTGTAAAATGTATATAGTGTTCTTTATAACATCGCATTTAAAGCTTTTAAAAACTAATATAAATTTGACAAAAACAGGGTTTTTAAGAGACTAGAATGATTTAAAATAACTTTTAAAGCTGTTAAGAGATTTCTAAATATTTCAAAAGATTGCAAACATTTCAGATCAGGAACAGCAAATTTTGGAAATAAAATTATAATTCCAAATTTGAAAAGGGATTGTTTTTTTAATTACCATTTGCTGGATCAGAATTAATTTGGTTCTTTAAAATTGTAAAACTATTTTAAAAATTTCCTGTTCCGAATAAAATTTCAATTCGTTATGGAAGCTCTCTCCCAAAGTCTGAATTATAATGTTTCACGGAAACTCTCTGTTCCAAATCGCATTTACAATTATTTTCAACAATTTGCTAACCGAAATTATAATTACATTTATTTGCAAAATTTCATATTTTTAATCAGAATTATAATGATTTCATTTTTCTAAACTTTGTACGAGGAAAGCTTATAATCCAGGAAAATTTTTATTTTCATAAGAGAGTGAATTTTTAATCCCAAACAGATTCTGATTTGAAACGAGGATTTTTTGAAATTCTGAAAATCCTGAATTTTAAAAGAGGGTTTGATTTTGTAAATATCGTTTTTAGAAGTCAGAGTTAAAACACTTTTCTAAAATTTCTCGTTTCATGTCAAAAATTACGTTTCCCAAGCGTAAAATTAGAATGCTTTTAAAATATTTCCTATACGGTCACAGTAACTGGATAGCCCTAGGTCCGGATATGGTGCACAATTTCTGGTACAAGTAGGTACCTGATGAGTGTGCATTCTGTTTTGGCAACTTGTTTTCAGAACATTATCTAACATCCACATCTGATACCAGACGTTGTGCTTCAAGGCCTTACAACAGTAATTGCAGATACAGCTTACTCTTATGACAAAAATAACACTCTAACAGATGAACAAAAGGAATGTTGCAAAAAATCGTAGGGCAGTAAAGATCTAGTCACCATTGATGTTGTGGCCATGATGCAAGCTATACAAAATTTTGAATAAATTTGCACATGGCTTATATTGAATACAAGCTTTGCTACCAAATAAATATTCGCTTGAAGTTTCTAAAGCTAAAAAGATCTGTCCACGTATGTTCGACTTCGTAGGTGTTGCGGTGATGCTTTAGGGAACGAGAATCAAGTAATTATATCATGGGCAAGTAAAGAAAACTAGATTAATAGGCACTACGACAGGTATTATTCAAGGAGACTCCCTTAGTGCCTTATGGTTCTGTTTAGCGTTGAATCCATCGAACAAAATACTAAAAAGTATATATCATGGGTTTAGTGTACATGATAACGAGGATGTTCATTCACTTTCCAATCTTCTATACATGAAGGACCTGACGATCTCTTTTGGGTTCACAAAATGGTTAACAGAAACATCCACGTTGAACTGACGAAGCGTCGAATGCACCACAGCAATTCGGTGACTGAAAGGGAAGTTCTACCAAGCTATGGATGTGACGTAGATGTCAATCAACTGTTTTCAGTCGCAATTTATGCACTTGCGCGACTATTTTAGCAGAAGGCGAGATGTTGCGCTTTACAACACCATCTATAAGGCCGATCTCAATTACGCGACCTTGAATTTGTCCTCAGAGAAGGCCTTGAATATCAGGACAAAAACCATATAGGAATTAGAAACGCAATGAAGACAAAAAGCTATCCACGTCAAAAACCATAAAATGTTAGATCAACATAAATTAGATAGTGGTGCATCCAATATTTGGCTGAAAGAAGGGGGTTCTGTTTTCAGAAATGAGAAAACTCGTAATTGCGATTCAGGATAGAGTTATTAAGATCAAAAATCATCTGAAGGACATGCTACTATATCAAGAGGTAATTGATAGGTGCCGATTATGTAGAGATACCAGCAAATCCATTGAGCACATTATTGAACGGTTGTCGCGTAATGGCTTATAGAGAGTACAAGGACATACATAATGACATAGCAGGCAGATTTTATTTTACAATAATTTAGTTAACTGTCCAAACTCAAAATTATATTTCTTTACAAAAATTGCTTGTCCCAAGTTAAAATTGTTTTTAATAGAAAATTCACTTTTTTCTTGAACTTTATAGAGTTGAAGGGCATAGCAGGATAAGCATGTGCGTGCTGCCCCCAGCTTGATCAGGTCTATATTTTCACCATAAGATTGCATTAATCGGTAGTGAAATACCCTGGAGTATTATTTCCCAGAAATGATTTGTATGGGAGTTATGGGGGTTAGAAGGAAAATAGAAAAAGTCGTGTTTCTCGAGAACGGCTTGACCGATTTTGATAAGCAAAAAATATGAGGATCGAAGAGGTAGAGCATAGTTAGAAAAAATAAAAACCGTGAGTGCACCGTACAATGGATGCTGTACATTCTGAAATGGGTATGTAGAGCAACGACTATCACCAAAAAAAAATGTGGGTGCTTCCGAATTTCGCTGACACTCAGTTAAGAGTTCAAAATTTCACAAACTGGATGATAAATGTACTAAAATAGTTTCCTTGTCTATTTGAACGCCTGTAGTCCGCCTACAATAATTGTAGTTCCCAGGGCCCACCACCTAGAGGTTACAGTACGATTTTAAACCCCTTTCATGGGGTGCTTGATTATCGTGAGTCCCCTTGCCTCTCACGAACCGGGGTGCTCGATTATCGTCAGTCCCCTCGCCTCTCACGAACCAAGGTGCTCAATTATCGTGAGCCAATGCCTCTTCCGGATCGGGGTTCTTCTTGGATTTCTGACCCATTTAGGGCCAGCTTGTACAATGGATTCCAACACAAACTCTATCTGTGAGTGATCTGAGAGAGTGGGTTCATCTGAAACTCTCCACTTCTTGTTATTAGCTCTCAAACTGCTGGTACAGAGAGTGATGTCAATAACTTCCTCCCTGACCGAGTTACAGAACGTCGCGTCGGGGTGTTGATCAGTGTTGATTAGGTATTCCAGTAGGTCATTACCTCTTGAGATGATGTCCGTGCTGCCCACAAAGTATGGAGGGAATTAGAATCGCATCCCAGCAGAAGAGGAATACCCCTTACCTTGCAGTAGTCCACCAGTGTGCATACCTCCACTGGTGGGTTGGTATCGCTGTCATAAGAAAAATAAGCCGATCTCTGAACCAGCCTTCCTATTCCTTTGAGATCCGTGGCTATCACCATCAGGTCTCTAGAACATAGCTCAAGCAGCGGGACAGCGTTAACTCCATTCGCCAGTAGGCAAGCCCTTGGTTTGGCAGCCTTGGGGCCCCTGTAGCAAAAAAAACCAGCCCCCCCTAGTCCCCTCATGGTATTTCGAACTAACCAAGGTTCCTGGATTAGCGAGCTACCTGTGTGTCTCGCTGCCATGTCCCTCTGCAAAACTGCAGAGGCGCCTTCGCTGTGATGCAAGTTAATTTGGGTAATGGTTAGACCAGGAGCAGTCATTTGGCTCTCCTCCTGATCTTCCTGTGTCCTAACAGGCTCCTCCTGTCCCTGGCTGGCAACCCTAAAGTTGACCTGTCCAAAGTGATAGAAGGGCCCGTTGTTGAGGGCCGCAAGAGCCCTCGTGTGGTATTCAGGAATCTGCACAACTAGGAGATACCTGGTGCCTCCTACTGTGTTCTCTTTCAGAGGCCTATCGTGTCTGACGATTCGCCAGGACGCTGTCTCGACCACTGATTTCAGTAGCCAAGCTTTAGTCGCTAGGTCGGCTGCCACAAATACAAAGACCCCTCTCCTGCAGAAGGAGGTAACGAATTTTGGCCATTTACCTGGAAACACTCTATCGAGCGCTCTCCAGGTAGCCTCCCTGAAGCTCTCATACTGCTCCATAGTGAGCATCGAGTCCGGGTAGTTGGCCTCGGTCACCACCATCGTCAGGGGGTTAGCCCTCTGAGCGGCCGTCAGTCCAGCTCCCGGCGATTCTCTGTTCGTCGGCTGTTGGGCCGCCTTGTGCCTCTTTGAAGGCTTAGCCACCACCGGTGGGGTGTCCTCTGAGCCCCTACCTCTCTTCTGGGCCTCAGTGCTGGAGGTCGGCCCTGTAGCTGCCGACGTTCCAGTTCCCGCAGCTGCTCTACTAGCCTGCTGCGCTTGCCTCTTCAGTCACCTTTTCAGGGAACCGTTCATGCGTTTCTTCTTTTTGGGGGACTGATTGGCCTCTTCCGTTACCATAGCCTCGTTCAGAGGGACCGTTGATCCCTCAGCTCCCGAACAAGCTGAGGGCACAGCCGCCTTCTGAATTTGGCTTGCCGGAAAGAGAGATGGGGAGGAAAGGGTTATGTTAGACCCGTTAAGGTCCAACCCTTCTCCTCCCTCCGCCACCTCCCTTCCTCCTCCTTTTACATTTTTGATGTTTGGCGTGTTTATTTTGATCCCACGAGAAGCTAGCAAAATAAAAGGTCCGCCCCTGCAGAACCCGCATGCAGGGGTGAGACTTATTACTCGGGGCGGTCGTCCAGTGTCCCCGAAGGCCGTTAGGACACCTTCCTAACCCCTAGGTGCCAAGGTCCCACGAGCAAGATCACTCTACACCCATGGCTTAGGGTGGTGGTCGAATTGAGTGAGACACTCAATGTTCAAATGTCCGCTTGCAGACCACCATAACAAACGGAGGACTGTTTCTTGGTCGCTATGCGGGCCGCAGGTCATTCCTGTCCAGATTTCAAAGCTGTAAGTCGGTCCGGAAGGAGCCTCGACCCAGGGATCCAGAAGGCCTGTGTCAGCTAGGCTCTTTCACCCTTCTCCCATACCGTAATCACGCATACCAGGAGAGCCTGTTCATAGGGATGCTTTTCCTCTCATCCAGGAGAGCCCGTTTATAGGGATCCTTTCATTCATATCCATACGCATGCAGGCCGAGGTCCTTTTGACCCCTTGTCAATTTTGCTGAAACAGTTGAAGTGACAGAATAAATGAATATCGCTGAAACAGTTGGTGTTGAAACAAATCCTACGACGCTGAAAAGGGCTTTTAACTCCAGGGAGCGAATAGACGTTATTGAAGAATGAACAAACAACGAAAAAGCAAGTAAATATTGCTGAAACAGTTGGGTATGACGGAGCAAATGCTGCGACGCTAGGAATTCTCCGAAGGTAACGCTCAGCGTATGAAGACTATGCAAGGCACTTGCCTAACAATCAGACTGTCGAACTTTTCAAGTACATTTCTAGATTTTGAAGTATTTAATATCATTTTTGGTGATAGTCGTTTCTCTACACACCCATTTCACAATGTTCAACGATCCTTTTGGGGATCAAATATGTTTTAGGACATGAATCAAAAATTTGTTTGGTGAAAGATAAAAGTGGTACTCGGAACAAAATCCATAAAAAAAAATTTCAAAATTTTCCAATTTTTTTTTTTGAAATTATGTTTGTGGAAAAAAGTTCATAAATTTTTTACAGCATCCTACTATTGAGTACTATAACATATTTTTTGCTCGACAAAATCGGTTATGCCGTTCTCAAGAAAAACGAATTTATCGATTTTCCTTCTAACCCCCATAACATCCATAAAAATCATTTCTGGGAGATGATACTCCAGGGTATTTCACTACCGATTAATGCCATATTATGGTGAAAATATGGACCTGGTCGGTTGGGGGCAGTACACACATGCTTATCCTGCTATGCACTTTTCTACAGCGGATTTTCCATAGTTGAGTTTTCAATTTTCTTTAATATGCAACGGTTTAATTTTGGGCCGTTGAAGAATTGAATTGCTGAAAGTACATTTTCAACATTTCGAAACTGTAGAGAAAAATAACGCAATATTTGCGTACTTATACAATCAAACGATGCTGACGTCAAATTTTATAAACTTTTAATCTGATTTGTATTTACTCGGAAAATTATCTCAGTTTTCCAAGGTAAAATAATATTATTAATACACATTTTATTAGTAAAAAAGGTGTGACCTTAAATAAAATTGTAAAAGTTTGAAAATTAGACACACAACTTTCATGCAAAAAAGGTTTGAAATACGAAGTGTATACACGGTCGGTATCGGTAAAAAAGGTGTCGGTACCAGTAAAATAAAAAATGTTCAGTACCGGTGAAAAAAAATTGCCTGACCCGACAATTTGTTGTTTACCGGTTTTTGAAGTGAAACTTCTTGTGACGTCACGCTCGAGCGTCACGTCACACTCCAGCAGCGCAGCAAGCTGAGCGCGCGTATTTATGGAATTTCAAGGAATTCATGAAATTCAAGGATTCATGGCATTTAAAGAATGTACGGATTTCAAGGAATACATGTAATTCATTGAATTCAAGGAATACATGCAATACATGAAATTCATTGAATTCAAGAAATACATGCAATTCTGGGAATTCTAGGAATTCAATTAGTTCAGGGAATTCAAGGAATTTATGGAATTCAAGGAATTCGCGATTTCTAAGGAATTTGCGGAATTTATTGAATTCATGAAATTCATTGAATTCATAAAATTCATGGAATTCATGAAATTGATAGAATTTACGGAATTCATGGAATTTCATAAATTCATGGAATACAAGGAATTCGTGGAATTCAAGGAATGTACGGAATTCAAGGAATTCACCCAATTCATGAAATACAAGAAATTCATGCAATAAAAGGAATTTATGGAATGCAAGGAATTCATGGAATTTAAGGAACTCATGGAATCAAGGAATTCATGGAATTCAAGGAATTCAAGGAATTTATGTAATGCAAGGAATTCATGAAATTCACGGAAATCATTAAATTCACGGAATTTATGAAATTCAGGGAATTCACGGAATTCACGAAATTCATGGAATTCATGGAATTAATTGAATTCATGGAATGCAAGGAATTCATGAAATTCAAGGAATTCATGGAATTCACGGAATTCATGAAATTTAAGGAATTCATATAATTCCAGGAATTACAATATTCACGGATTTTTAAAATTCGTGTAATCTCGTGAATTCTTTGAATTCCATGAATTCCATGAATTCTTTGAATTCCATGAATTCTTCGAATTCCATGAATTCCTTGAATTCCATAAATTCCATGAATTCTTTGAATTCTATGAATTCCATGAATTCTTTAAATTCTATGAATTCCATGAATTCCATGAAATCTTTGAATTCCATGAATTCTTTGAATTCTATGAATTCCTTATTCTGACAGTAAATTCCACTTATTCATCCTTTTGAAGTTTCACTTCTACCGTGCGTTCCGAGACACACACATTTTTCAAAAAGCACATATTTTGAACATACAGAAGGAGACGTCAGTCTATTGAAAACTGCAGAAATAATTAAAAACATTTGTTAATTTTAAAGTATTATTCCTTCCAAATAAAGAAAATTGCTACTTTTTAAACGTTTCGTTCTTCAAATAAAAAAATTGATTAATTCTTAATTTTTTTCTTTTTATGTGTAAAAAATTGTTTACTTTTAAAGTTTTACCTTTTTTAACCTGGAAAATTTTGGTAACAAAAATTTTCGCTCATTTATATATGGCCAACGGCCATACCACGCTGAAAAAACCAGTTCTCGTCGCTGAAAAAACCAGTTCTCGTCAAGTCACTGAAGTTAAGCAGCGTCGGGCGCGGTTAGTACTTGGATGGGTGTCCATTCGAGAATACTGCGTGCTGTTGGCCCACCGTGGGTGTGGTGAGCCCACACTTTTAGTAGTTATTTACTACAAGAAACTATCCTCCTAGAAACACTACCCGAATCGGGTAGTGTCACGCCTACCCTGAAAGGGAAATGGCTTAATGGTACACTTACAAACTACATGAAAAAATCAATGTTTATTTTAGATTTTCCAAGTTCCTACGGAAATTTATAAGTAAAATTTCTCCCCTCCCGAATAAAATATTATTTACTTTTTGATTTTTTGTTCCCTAAATAAATTAAGTCGAACATTTTTGAAATATTTTGAAAAATATATATTTTAAAAAATATTCCCTTTTTCTTCTACAAAATTTAAAAGTTTTGCAACTTAGATTTGGTAATTAATTACTCTTCAAAATTTTCCACCAATGGTTTGTTAATTTATAGAAACAAAATTTTCATGAATTTAATAAAACGGAATATCCATTCCACAATGTGCGAATCTATCTCAAATAAAAATACAATGGAAGCTTTTAAAACTTTTCAATTGAAAAAAAATTTAATTCAAAGCCATGAACCGCAAAATTTAAAAATTTAATTTTTTTATACATTCTATGGTTCAAAAATTAGAAAAAAAGTAAAAATCCACTCTGTCATATTCAATTTTATAAATTGATTTTAAAAATTATATTATTTTAAGAAATTTTAAGCTAGATATGCTCTATCATATTCAATGCTATAAATTGAAAAATGAATCCAAAAAGTTGTAAATTTTAAAAATTATATCATTTTAAGAAATTTTAAGCTAGAAAAATCAATATACATACACCAAAATTTGTTTTGACATCTTCTTAAATATTCTCTTGAAAATTTGCTTTAAAAAAATCATTAAAAAATTTTCCAGGAATCTAGTAAAAATTTTGTAATTACCTTGGAACTCGAATTTTTCTTGCAATTTTTTGAAAATCTTGCATAATTAAAAGAATTGCCTTAAAATCTTCCATATTCTTCTTTGAAACTTTTGAAAATTTTTTTGTGTTTAAAAAAAAAATTAATTAAGACATTATATTTTATTTTTTCTAGGAAATTTTATGAAACTTTTTTCATTCTTTGAAAGCCTTTCAAAATTTTTAAAAGCTTTAAAATTTTTTGTTCAAAATCTTCAAAAATCAACATTTTGTTTTAAATCCTTTAAAATCTTTTCAAGTTTTAAATTATTGTGATATATCTTTAAAATTTTTAAATATCTTTTAAACCAACTCAAATTTTTTCCAAATTCATGATTGTTTAATTGTTATTTATGCATCAAAATACAATAATTTCACCTACATTATTAAAATATTTTTCAATTGAATGGGTTAAAGCTGGAATATTTCATTTAAAAAGTTAAGAATTTAACTTAATATTTGAAAAAACGTTGAAATTGATCTTATTTTCAATTGCATTACAGTAAACTTCCACTTATTTTAACGGTCTCGAAACGTTCATTGGCTGCTCCGGCCTTTAATCGACGCGCCGCCCATAAGCAAATTTTTCAACTACGCATGTACCGAAAAAGCGCGCGTCGATTTGAAATCAATAAATACTAACAAAAATAATACGCATAAATACAGCCGACATTCCTAGAACTGCTGGCTCACGCAGTTTCTCAGCTCAAGTGGCGAGAGACGGTTTCAACTCTTGCATGAAAAACGCCAGCAGCGTATGGACAAAGGCGCAGTACGCGGGTACTCACACGCGGAGATTGCGCAATATCACGTATTCCAATTGGAAAAGTTTCAGACAGCCCCGATTCGCGCAGTTGAAAAGGGCGCGGTCCGTAACATCACTGGTACGCATTTGCGTGTCATGCATGATGTCAGTGTTTTTCAAGTATTTTTGTTGACGTACGACAATTTCCCAACTGAAAATCAATATGATAGAATCAGCTATTTTGTGGCATATTGAGTAGTGTAGCATGCGGTCGCGGCCATGCTAGGTTAGGCGGAAATGTCAGCCGTCAGTAAGGTTAGCATATATGGGACTGCAACTGCACACGTGTTTTTGGATAAAATATTCTAAACGTAAAAGTAAGTTATAAAGGTATGAATTTAGACATTATTAAAGTTTATCATGCTAGGATAGGTGGAAATGTCAACCGTCAGGAAGCTGAGCATCGTTGACACATTTTAAAATAGGACTGCAACAGCATACGCCTTTTTGGAGAAAATATTCTAAACGTGGAGGTTAGTGATAAAGGTCTGACTAGTAATATTTCTCAAATGTAAAATCTATTTTCTCAGGCATGTGTCATTCTTTTGTCGATTGACGATCTTTCAGTATCACGAAATTACAAAAAAATTTCCGAAATTTGAGGTTAGAGTACCACTAACCACAAATTTTGGACAGTTGATTGTATTTCGTGACACTGAAAGGTCGTCAATCGACAAAAAATGAAACATGACTGAGAAAATAGATTCTACACTTCAGAAATATTCCTATTCGTACATTTACGACTTACGTCAATTTTTAGAATATTTTCTTGAAAAAGTTATCTGCATTCCCATGACGTCATGCTAAAATACTCAATTTAAGGCTTCCCGCTCTTTGTGCTTCTTTTTTGAATTTGTCAGCCACTGACGTATGCGTGACCGTACAGCCCGTACAGGGACCGTGGTGGGATGTTACAAGTTCAAATAAGTTCGTGTAGGGGGTTCAAATATTCGGAAGTTAAATAAATGGCACATCAAATAAGTGGAAGCTTACTGTCACTCCCCGGATTTTTCTAGTTTCAAAAAACTCGTGGTTTTTCCCGGTTTCTTGGTTCACGGGTCACCCTGTTCAAGGCTTCTTATATGATACAAATTATTTGTGAAACATATTTTTGATTGTTCTGCAGAGTTCTATCGAAAAACTTTCAAAATAACTGTGATCCATAAGTGATAACTTTACATAGTGATACCTTCATTAATTCATTAAATAGAGCTTGAATTCTTTGTGTAAGAAAATTAAATAAATATTGATTTGTTTATGTGAATTTCTCAGAATAAACAAGTTTGAAAAATATTTCTTATATATAGTAATTTCGTCTTCTAAGTAATCTAAGAATTTGATGCATTCTGAAATGGTGGATTCAGTGGATTCCGTTGCATCATTTATGTTTCAACCATAGAATTCTTTGTGATTATCAAAACATTGCGACACACCAGTACTGTTCGCATAATCATTTACCTTTTAATAAAATAAATAGAAGCATATTATAAATTTTTTTATTTTATTGAACTATTTTTCAATAAGTATAAAGTACATCTAGCAAATGGCTACAAAAAGTAATTGAATACATTTGTTCAAACGTGTCAGATACATTTCTTGTATAAATATCAACGATATGAAATGAAATGAAAAATACCATTTATGGTCATTTTTTCACCAATAAATTCTTTTTTTCAGAGAAAATTCAATATATCTGTAAGTTAATATTACGTAAACCAATTAATTTTCTTTTGTTTTCACTCCAGGATATTTTTGTTTTTTATCGTAAGTTGTCGATTTCGTATGTATCAGACGAAGTCGGACAATCTCGATAAATAAATTTTGAAAGCGACCTTAGTAGAGAACCTTATAGAAGAGTTGAAACACGGCGTACTACAATACTGATTAGTGCCACTGTAGCGGAACCAGTTGAGTTTTTGCTGATTTTTATTGGCTTAAGTTGGCGAGATTTTTAAATAATAATTCTAATTGCAAGATGATTTCATACATAATAGAGAAAAACTTTTCACACAAACAGAGAAGGTAATAATGTTCACTTTAACAAACATATACTTCAAAAATTTTCATAAACAAAAGGAATAATAAAAAAAACTGTTCACACTTTTCGCGCCCCAATAAAATATCAAATTTCTAACACAGGGGCGATTATTCTAGGGGGAAATCTGTCTCAACTCTCCTTAGAGGATCTCTAACCTTAGTAGTGCAGCAATTGAGATTGCTCATGCCAAGAAAGAGTTTAGAAAAAGTACTAACTTCGCACATCTTCAGAATCTAACTTTCAAATCTGTTCAATATTGGAAATCTGATCAGATGTGGAGGAGAGTCGTGTACCCTTACGATTTTAAAACTCTTGTAGATTGATGCATTTTTGCCTAATGGAGATTCACGGACTTCTTCTAGGGTCATTGCTTCAACTACACCAGTTTCCATGTTGATTTTTGCCCGTTGTTTAGTGACTTTTTCCGTTGTATATATTCCACGAAGTATTTCATTATCTTGCAATATTGCAAAGACATCTCCATTGGACGTTGATAATACTGTTTGTTCTTCGGCTGGAATAGGCAGAAGGACATGCTTTTGACCTTTCAAGTGAATTGGTTTATCGCGAGGAAAAGTGTATCTTCGAATTTCAAATCGCCGTAACGCATTCGTGTGAGGAATGAGCCGAATAAATCTAAGTTCTTCAAGTGTATATCCAAGTATGGATAAAGAAAAATGACTGCCAGGAGGAGACCTGGACCTGGCACCAAGTGGAGAGCGACTGGCACGAGGAGACCTGGACCTTACACGAAGAGGAGACTCCGCAGGAGGCGAAGATCTGTTCGAGGAAACTGGAGCTTGATGTCTGTCAGCAGAATAAGACATTCCAGAACGAGGAACACCAGGCCCAGGGTTTGAAGCCTGTGAACTCAACTCTGCAGGAAAAAACAGAGCTTTACATTTTCTTGGAGTAGACAATCGCATATTTGTGAGGTGGTCCTTATTTGATTTTATTGGAAACTGTCTTCACGATTCTCGTGCAAATACCCAAAAATATAAACTTCCCAAAATTTCAGCCAAATCTGTAATATTTACCCATCGCCCAGGCCCTTGATATTTTTCATGAAATCAACACGGGACGAGCTGTGAAAAAAAGTTTAATTTATTTAACTTTTTCAGTTTTTATGGCTTTTTCGCATCGTGGTAAGACCCTTATAGTTTTGGTCGGTTGTCTGTCAGTCCGTTTTATCAGTCCTCTTACTGGATGACAGGATCTAATTGAATCATATAGGATCGGCTATGCACAAACAGGACCGAGTCTAATAAGATAAGATACTATAGAATAGTATCGAATTGGATCAGAGAGAATCGGATATGAGCGTCCAAAATAGGATAGGATCAAGTATAACCGGATAGAATAGGATATCAACTGATAGAATCGGACCGAATGGGACAGGACTGTCATTATTTGGATAGGATCGGATGGGATCGCAATTATTCGAATAGGATCAGATAGTACAGAATACGATCAGAAAGACTACGATAAGAACGAGTCGAAAAGGCTCGGATATGATACAAAGTAATCGAATAGGTTTGGATAGGATAGGCTCAGAGAGGATCGTATCAAACAGGATACGATAGTATAGGCGGAAAACGCTTACAATGAATACACTTTCCAAAAATGTAACAAAAAAAAAACTAGTCTTTTCTTGGGACTTGGTCCTAGTGGCCGTTAAAAAAACTAGGTCTGTGAAAATTTATAGTTAAAAAAGTTCTCAGGTTGGAAACAGGGTACATTTTCAGTAGAAAGAGCGATTATCTAAAAAATGAGGAATTTTTACTCAAATGCGGGAAAATTTTCTGTTCAAAAATTGTGAGGAAAAACTAAAAAAAATATCGATTTTTCATTTGTAAGGGATGAAGTTTTAAAAGAAGCGAATTTATTCACTCATTTCTGCAGTGTTCAATTAACTATTTAGAAACTTTGCTAGAAAAACTAGTCTGTCATCAGGCATCATTCAATGATCAGATATGTAAAAAATTAACAACAAAAAACAAAGATGGCGGTTCACAAGCACTTTGTGTTAATGTGCAAACACCAATCAGTTTCGAATTTTTTAAGCGATTTCTGTTCAAATTTCTCAAGAAACTAAGTTTCTTAGTTTTGTTACAAACTCATTTCTCTCATCTTTTAATATTACACTGAGAGAGATCGCGGCGAACGCTCTCCATAATAACTTTCTTTCGAATCTTATTTTATGGAAATTCATTCTCAATTTTATTGTTTTTTTCGCATTTTTTTAATTTTGAAATTTGGTGCCAAAATCTTTCAGACTTTTTTCAAAATCTTGAATTTTCTGCTATAAATGCAATTGTGACTTAGAATAAGGAATTTTCATTAAGAATTAGAATTGATTTATTATTTGACTCAAAACAAATAATTTTTGACATGGAACGAGAATTTTCGAAAATAATTTTATTTCTGCTTTAGAAGAAGGAAATTTAAAAAAAAGTGTCTAGTGGTTCCGGAATTCGGGATAAGTAGTCCAGGATGACTAGACGTAGCCTTAAAAAATCCCAATTTAGGTTGAAAATTATAATTCTTTCATCAAATTCTCTGTTCCAAAACAGAATTGCAATTGCAATACTTTTTAGAAATTCCCTGATACAAAGCAGAAATCTTCAAAATCTCACAAAATGTTCAGAAATCTCTCAAAATCTTTGAAAATCGTTCGAATTCATTACGAGATTTCAGACACTTTTCAATTGACCAGGAAAAATTATCAGTTGGCCGAAAATTTAAAACCATCCATCAGATAGAGATCTTGTAAATATTGTAGATAATCAGACAGACAAAAAAATTATTATTTGCGGAAAACCTTAAAATGTACTCAAAATTATTGTTATATTCACCAATAGAATTGAGAGTAACCGCCAAGTATACGACGAGAGTAGAGATAATTCTCATTTTTTAGGATTGCAAGAAAAACTGATTAAACTACTAATGAAGAATTAAATTAACTATGTAACTGTTGAATATTCTAGTGATTCAGTAGATTCAGTCACACATACAATCTTATATAATCATTCGCCCAAAGAAGAAGGGCGATAAACTTGTTTTTATCAGATATTGTCTTTACACTAGAATCAGTTCCAAGCAAAGAAATTTACTTACCAATTTCGTTAAAACTGATATCTCAATTATTTGAAATAATTTTTAAAGATTTATAAAGGTTGTAAAATATTTCAAAATCTTAATTATAATGACTTATCAGTGTGTGCATGAATGTATTTACTTCTGAGTATGTATATGTGCGCATGTATCTTCACAGTATCCAACAGCTAACAGCCCACATCTAATTACGTGTGTTATAATTTATTTCTCCACTCTTGTTAAATACCTATTTTTAATTTTAATCTTCAAGTCGATCGCTGTCACATTTTATTCATAATATGTATGTACTACCTGTTCATTATAGGGCTATCCAGCCCTATAGGGCTCAATTTCAATTAAATTTTAATTTTAGTTTATTATAAATCTTACAGTCCTAGGACTGATTACAGAATTACGTGTAAGCATACAATGAATATTTAATATTACTTTTATATAACATTATACTTAATTCATTATAAAATTGGTATGTATGACGGATTATTTTGAGGAAAAATCAAATGTTGCTCAATTACATACACTGTTAGAAAAATCTCTACTAAATTTAGTATACATGTAACGGAAGCAAAAATGCACAACATGAAATTAAATTTAGTATACCAGCGTACAGTAAATTGAGTATATTTATACTGAATTTAGTACACGCATATACTAAATTTTATATACGTGTATACTAAATTCAGTAAGAATATACTAAATTTACTGTACGCTGGTATACTAAATTTAATTTCAGGTTATGCATTCTAGCTTCCATTACAAGTATACTAAATTTAGTAGAGATTTTTCTAACAGTGTAGAATGTATAACATATTCTCTTATGACTTGAATAAATGCAATGAAGCACACATTCGTTGAATTACAGTTCTAGATCCAGAGCTGTGAAGGTAAAATGGCACACTAGCACGAGCATAATATTGTGATACTACAAATGGAATCTGACTCTTTAAAATTTTAAACAAAAAATTATCCTGCTAATAGTTCTTCGAATCTCTAATGTCCACTCGTTGAATCTATTACATAATTTCTGGTAGTCTGATCCCGGTGGTAAGAACTGGCCAGCAGTTATCCAATTCAAAAACTTTTAAAACCTCTTTGACATTTGTCTATAGCCACTGCCAAAAATCGAGTATCAGTGTGCCACACCATCATCATCATACTCTAGCCTGGATGTCACCAATGAGTAATACACCGTTCCAAAATTACTTGGCCTGTTAAACCTTTTACACGCTCGACATAAAAATCCCAGAGATCGATTAGCCTCTCCAAGCATATTATCAATTTGCGTATTAAATTTTAACTTATATTGTAGATGAACACCCAGATATTTAGTTTGTGAAACTCGCTTGTGATGCTCATCACCGATTTTGTAATGATATTCAATTAGATCAGTTTTGCGCGAAAAGGTTATGACATTTCCTTTAACAGGATTTACATCAAGCAAGTTTCTTGCACACCAAATAATAAAATTATCAATATCCAATTGCAAGACCAGACAGCCTTGCATACAGTTTATCGCTTTAACAAATTTTGCGTCATCGACATAAAACAACAAATGTTCCTTTATTGAGAAGCCAACATTACTCATATAGAGTAAAAATAAAAGTGGACATAGATTTAAGCCTTGAGGCATACCTGAAGTTGGAACAAATGGGTATAAAGAGTGCCTATTGCATTGCAATCATTTTCCGGTCACCGAGATAGAAGTTAATAATCTTTAGAACTTTATCCGTTATTCCCAGCTTATTCAGATCGATTATGATTTTACTGTGACTAACGCAATCAAAGGCATCAGAAATGTCTGTGAAAACAACATCCTCCTGTCTATTGCATATTGGAGAAGATTTAATTATTTGTGATAATGTGACAAGGTTGGTTATAGTAGACTTCTTCGGAGGAAATCCATGTTGAAAAGAAGAAAGAACAGAGCTCACATAAAACCAGATGATTTCACTCAAGAACATTTCCAGTATCTTGAAGAAATTGCACAACAACGCAACTCGACGTTAATTCATAATTTGGGATTTTTCTTCCTTTTTAAATACTGGGCAAAGTCTTGTGCATTTCCACCTATGCGGAAACCTTCCTAGTGAGAATGATGAATGCCTAATAAGGGGAAATTTTCATCAGGGAAGCTGGGATGTTGTCAAGGCCAGACGAGAGTTTGTTCTTCAACTTACTTATTGCTGACTGCACTTATAGTTCAGATATGTCAACCTCATCTCCTAGGAACGAGTGAGAACATGTAACGAGACCTCTAGGCAACTCAGAAGAGGGTTTGTGAACACTCGAAAACAAGACAGCAAATGATTTGACAGTATCTTTTGGACACGAGATTTCATTCCCACCAGAATGTATAATACCAGGGATTCTGGAAACTCTATTGAAAATATTAACATGTGTTCGTAATGAAGATGGAGACCTCTCAACATTCAACTCTATCCTATTTGAATACTCATTGTACTTATGTTTAATTTTACATTATAATTGTTTTCGAAGAGTCAGAAATACTTTAATATAATATTCATTTTCGTATTCAATATTATCATCATCCAATATTCATCATCATTAACATTTCAAATAATTTATTGTAAAGTAGGTCAAATACTTACTTAATATTTTACTTTGGCTAAGAAATGATCACTCTGAATCATCTAACCGATTCTGGATGGTGACTATCAACAGGATGTATTGGAATTAATTCGTTAGATACCTCACATAGAAAACAAGAAATAACCAGACCTAGATACCGTTCATTTAGCAAAGAACACTTCGTTCCAAATATGCCATGATTGACAAAGTTTACTAATTTTGGCATATCTAAATCTCCAATGTATAAAATATTACATCCTCAGACGGTTGACAGATCGGACAGGGCCTCAAAGAATTCCTCAAGCTCAGAAGGAGATATATCAGATGCATTATAAGTAGCAAAAAAAAATTGTTTACCCTCGTATATAATTTTAGTAGCAAATGAATTGATTCTGGCAGAAGCTGAAATAACAGAAGAAATATTGATATTACCAGAAGTAACAGTAGACTTCACTGCCACAAGGACACCACCCCCAATCCTGTTCAGTCTGTCATTCCTGTAAACACAATATATATCAGTATTGAATAATTCGGTTGCACGTACATTCTGTGTTAGCCAGGTTTCAGTGAGAATCAAGCAGTTAAATTCAATAACTTCTGGTGAATGTAAAAATTCATTAGTTTTAGCATTGGGCCCCCTAACATTCTGATAATAGATTGTGAAATTATTTAGTAAATTGAAATCAATGGTGTGTGACCAGTTGGAGCTTTTAGCTACATAATTACTATCCAGTGTTACTTTCGTGATTGTTGTTTCTGATTGTGATTCAGAACAGACGACATCCTGATGTTCACTGTCTTCGGCTCTTCATGAATCTCCTTGATTTCAAATTGGTTTCTCCTCTCTTTTGACGATGATTCAACAGTGTCAGAACCATTGTCAGGATTATTGTAGTGGTGCCTCTTGTTACTTGTGTCTCTTCCTACTCCCAGTAGCTCCGTTGTATATTTCGAGCAATTCCCTCCTTGGTAAAGAATAGCCTGATTGGACAAGTCGGTCCGAGATTCTGTGGATTTTTACCAAATCTAAAGAGTTCCAGTTTGTTCGGGTCATAAGAATTGTGAAATACTTTGATAAACTCCCTTATTTTTTAAGAATCAAGTTCTTCAAGCTGCTCAGTACTTAGCGTACCAGTGTCATTGATTTCTGGACAGCCAAAGATGATGATGTTGCGTTTTCGTTTAATTATATCTGAGGTTTCTGATAGACACTGAGACGAAATTGGTACTCTTATACTGCATCCATGTTTGGTTGCTCATACGCAATTGACAATTCTTCTACTTTTAACTCGAGACCACCACTTCTTTCAATTGTATCCTCAATTTCACCATCAAATGAATCAATTTTGATAAAGAGATAATTGACTCCAGTTTGTAAATTAGTAGGCAGAGTCAATTTTCTCACAAATGAACTTTTCGGTATTTATTTGAATAGCTTCACAATGTTTTAAGAGGAGTTCATTAATCGAAACAAGAGTAGGAGCTAAGCCTGACACAGGAGCTGGTTTAGATGTAGGTGAGAGGGATTTAGTTGCAAGTTTATGCCCACAGCATGTCATTTTGCCAGTCCTAGTTCTACTGACATTATTTATACATCCCAGATGATATTATTTGCCACAAGGGCAGTAACAGGAGCCCCCTGCAATAACCAATTAACATTTTTATGTTGAGAATTTATCGACTGAGAATGCACTGAATACAGTCATACAGACAAATAAGACACAGGTGTGCTGATCAGAATTCACGGAATGATAGTCACTGCCGGAGTTCTATAAGTCGTGCGCTGATTCAGGCTCAAAATAGAAGCAGCTAATCACAATTTTTCAAGATTTCACTGTAAAAATATAGATTCTTCCAAAATTCGCAAAGTTCAAAAACTCTCACGAGTGTTTAACCAAAAGAGTCACCAAATAAATCACAATCCATGCACGAACAGTCCTCACAGATAAATATATCCGCAACAAACGACGAAGCAACCTCACATGTCAAACCATCACAACCGCCATATTCCATATGTAAGAAAATCGAACTTCCGGATTTTATACCAGGCTTTATACTGGAAGCTACTTTTTATATGTTGCAAATTTTTAAGTGAATTTTTGAACTCATAGAGATTACGATTTAGGATAAGTAATTTTCAAAATCTTGCGAATACTGACTTGGAACGGGGATTGCTTCAGCTAGTTTTATGTCAAAAAGAAATGTCAAAAGAAATTTGGTGAAGTGAGGTTGAGTTGAAAAAAATGCATGAATGAGATTATAATTACAAAATGATTCAAAACTCACCAAAATTAATTTATGCGCTTACAATCAATCTTTGAACAATCAAATTTCAACAAGTGTTTAGAAAGTCATCCATTAAAGGTCAATTACTAGATTCTTCAAGTCATTGAATATGGGCATTATTTATACAGCTTCGAAAAGAAATCCACAATAAATAAAATAAAAAATTACAATTATTTTTTAAATAAGAAACCGTAGAGATATGGAACTCTGCAATTATCATATCGGAGGTAAGCACATTTCTCTTGTTCGTTAAAGAAAAAAGATTTAACAGTTGAACTTTCATTTGAATTTTTTTCACAAGCTAGAATTTTTGGATGTTGAAAATAAAAATCCAGTCCAGTTTGTGTTTCAAGTGCCATAATGCCATAATATTATTATTTTTTTTTTAATTTTATAATGTAACGGCCTTGTTGTGTATCAAATTCAACACCGGTTATACTTTAAACAGTCAAACAAGTTAACAATATTTCTTTTATGTAAGAGTTCTAATGCCTTTTTTCTTAATATTGTAGCTGTTTTATCCGCAATACAAAATATATAGGGAACAACTATGGAAGCTTTAAGATTTTTTATTCTTTTCTATTACCTGAATTATAAATCTTGTCAATCATGGTTTCTATTATTCTATTTCTCAAATTAGCAACTGGATAACTATCACTTGTCAAAATTTGTTGCAATGATTTAATTTTCTGCGGTCTGAATTATAAGGAAGATCATTTAATAGCTCTTTCTGCAAGTCCAAAAATCATCCCTTTCTTTTGTGACCATGGATGTTGTGATAAAAAATGTTAATATCTACCGAAATATTAAAAAAATTAAGTATGGAGTTTACTTCATTTCCATATGTAGATTCAAGATTTCAATCATAACTGTTAAAAATATCGGAAACTTCTTGTATTTTTTGCTTAGGAATGATCAGGAACATATCATCAACATACCTTTTATAAAAAGGTACATTAAAACTGAGTGAAGATAAAAAGTCTATTTTAAGAGCTTCCATTACAATATTAGTTATTGGTAGTAATAATAGAGATCCTGTAGCTATTCCATCTATTTGTTTGAAGTTTTTATCACTGAACTTGAAAAATGTGGATTTGAGGCCAAACTCTACTGCGTTTAAAAAATCATCTCTGGGTATGAGAGTACACTGGAACCTGGATTGAATGACGGTTTCGAGCATTACTTGCAGTGGCCTTGTTGCCATTACCAGGGCCTCCAAACGTAAACAGGCAGGGCCGAGTTAATAATTTCTGTTGGATTTGGATGGATGACGAAACCTGATGCAACTAACGCGCTGAGTGCGGCCCTTCTGTTGTTTGTCACGCTTGACTGAGCCACTGCCTCCCCTCTAGACACCGCGGCTCTCTTATGATGAAACCGCCGCGGCATCAATTCTCGGAACATAGTAAATTCGAGGTAACTCATTCTAGGTTCCACTTTATTTGAGAAATTCGAGTCCCATTTATTTTTAATACATTATAAGGTTGCCCCAGGTTGTCCCAGGTATATCCCACGAATAACCAGTCGGATATTCTCCAAGGCGGAAATTGGGATATCCCAGCAAATTCCCAGGATACCTGGGATATTCAAATCTCCCAATTAGGATATTAAAATTTTTGTATATCTTATTCAGGACATGTCAATATCCCAGGAAAGTCCCACAGACATCCGATAGAACCTGGGTATGTTCCTGGAATATCAAAATTTTTTCCTTGTAGGATATCTGACGGGTTATCCCTGGTAAGTCCCTGTGACAACCTGGGAGAATCACAATTTTGGGATGAGTGGTGATCCAATAAACTCCGATTTCACTGAATCCAGAGCTCTATCAATTTTCATTTAAATTAGTGCCAGGCAATGATTTAAATGCTATACTTATGATTTATCATTCTTAGATAATTTTTAAACTTCTATTATGTTTTTGCTTATTTGACCTGCGTAACCAAAAATTTAGTAACGAATCGAAAAAGAGATCCAAACTAAAGAAGAATGAGTTAATTGCAATTCAGACTTTGAGACCGGGAATTTCCGTAAAGAATTATAATTTACATTTTCAAATAGGGAATTTTTTAGATATAGTAGGAATTTCGGAAAAGAATTCATACTCTGAACACAATTTAAAACTTTCCTTTTACAAATTTTGAAAAGGGGTGTTGCTATATTTCTGAATTATAATAGCTGTTAAAAATAAAAAATCCTTCAAATCGTTTGAAACCCCTGTTTTATGAAAGAATATTTATTCGTTTTTTAAAGCTTCAAATGGTAAACGGTATTGGAAATTGTAATACAAGTTTGAACAAATTCACTACGTATATTTGTTCCTTGAAACTGACTCTGATGAAATGTAAATAACTGATAAAGACAAGATTGACGTCTACAGTCCAAGAGATAACGACTATAGGATATGTGTCTAATATGATTGATTGAAGCAATAGAATATTCATCGAATGCGTTGTAAATCCAATTATTCATCAATACATTAATCAGTTTTTCCTGTAATTCCAAAAGATGACGATTGTTTTTACTTTCTTCCTATCCTTGGCGGTGATCCTCAATTCTATAGGTGAATATAATATTGAAATATGTTTTTTGAATTTTCAATCAACCGCCATCTTGCACTTTTTAAAAATTTGAGTATTCTGGGATCATTATATGCTTTTTCTCTCTACTCTTCACTCTACAGCAACTTATTATATTTTTCACAATCATTAATCATTCCTAGTAAATATATAAAATGCAATTTTTGAGATACATTTTTGGGAATGTCAGGACTTTTAGGAATTTTAAGAAATTTAGAGAGTTTGGCTAGTGAATCATATAGCAGTCAAAGGATCGGTTTGATTATGAATGAAATAGCAAGGCAGCATCTCAGGAATCAAGGATTTGTATCCCCCAGATTGTTGTGAGTTATAATGAAAGTGGAAATCAGAAGATTCTTCTGGGATACTTTAGATGCTACTACAGGTACTTGCGATCATGTTGAAAGAATCATTTTACTAGAAGATATAAATAGATGAGTTGGTATCCAACCTGAGGGTACAGAAAGGGTGCTACGTAATTTTCAGGATCCAAAAACAAATAGTGGAGATAGCCACATTTTAATTGACTTTGTTATTGCGGATGGAAGACCAAGAGAGCTAGTGAAAGATACAAGGGTGATAAGGGGTTCTGAATGCAATACTGATCAATACGGCTACATCACGCTGAAAAAACCAGTTCTCGTCAGATCACTGAAGTTAAGCAGCGTTGGGCGCGGTTAGTACTTGGATGGGTGACCATTCGAGAATACTGCGTGCTGTTGGCACATTGTGGGTGTGGTGAGCCCACACTTGTAGTAGTTATTTACTACAAGAAACTATCCACCTAGAAACACTACCCGACTCGGGTAGTGGCACGCCTACCCTGAAAGGGAAATGGCTTAATGGTATACCTTCTAGTCTCAAAAATGAACTTAGGTCAGGAAATGATATAATCTGCGGAGCCGCCCACGAAAAGAAACGGGCGTATCAAAGAAAGTTGAACATCACAGGCCTTAGCGATGAGAAGAGAAATAGACACAAAAATGTTTACAGAGACAAAAAGAGGAAAGTAAAACTAGAAGTCAAGGAAAGTGAAGATCAAATCAAAACAAAGAGGAGAAAAAGATGCAAATCGATTTTTAAGGAAGCGAGAAACTCTTTTATAAATTGGCGTCGATCAGTATTAAAGGAAGTAGATGTACAGAGTTAGTCAGCAGGAGAAATAAAGAGGCTGAAATTCTATATGATACAGACGAGATACAAGATGCTTTCAGACACTCTTTTAAGGAATTATTGGGAGGTGAAGCTATAGAGCAACACAACTGCGACATAGAACACGATACGATAAAAAACCCGGTTGAGAGTGTCTGTGTCTCTGTGATTAGGGATATAATTAAGAACTTGAAGAATGGTGAAGCTGCTAGTGTAAACATTATCAACGCTGCAATGCTTAAATAACTACAGAGTTATCAGCTTACTAAGTACCGTAAGTAAAATTTATTCAAAAATACTCACTTATAGAGTAATGGAAATAAGAGAAGAAAAGATATGTGAAGTACAAGGTGAACTTATATCTGAATGTTCATGTACGGATCAAATATTTACCTTGAGACAGATCACAGAAAAAAGTTTGAGAGTAAATAAAAATATTTTCTGTACATTTGTTGACTGGAAAAAGCGTTTGACTGGTTCGATATTATGTAAGGCATTAGGCAAGGATGCGTTATGTCCTTATGGCTATTTATTATATTCATGGACTAAAAATGGCCATATTCGAGGAAGATGGTGTGGATCTCGGAACAGTCAGGGACGTGGGTTGGCATTCGCAGATGATGAGGTTTTTTATGGCAGAAACAATCGAAGACTTGCAAAGAATGTTAAACAAACTGAATTCAAGCACGAAGAGCATGAGCGTGAAAAGTAAAGTAAATAAAACAAAAATTATGTTTGAAGAAAGGGTGAGGAAACATTATGCAACATTGTCTTAAATAATGAGAGAGTAGAACAAGTTGATATGTACGTATATCTTGGTAGCCTATTGATTAATGGCTGTAAGTACAAGGAATGAAACCGGAATTAAACCTATAGGGGTTGTGAAGAAAATAATCTCGTCTCTCCGTAGCTAATGGACAAAGTTAGCAACATAGGAATCTTCAAAAAATGTTGTATAGATGGAACACTATTTGACAAGAATGAAAGAAATTTGTTGAGATGGTTTGGGCATGCTGAGAGAATGCAAGATGAACGCCTGACGAAACGTACATATCAAGATAAAGTTAATGGCTGCGTACCCAGAGGCAGATTGAGAAAAGAATTGTTAAAATGTGTGAATGACAACCTAATTCGAAGACACATAAGAAGCCATAGAAACACAACAGCTTGCATGAGAAAATACATGGACGTGAAGGAAGCTAAAGAGGTATGCCAGGACAGAAAAGTGTGGCGACAAAGAGTTTATGAGAAATGCATAATGAAGAGTGGCAGTGGAATGAATTACGCCTAGAATGAAAGACCTTGGACACTGATGAGCCCGAGTAGAGAGCTTTACATAATGACTTTGTGAAGTTTTTCGCCTGGGGTAATCGCTAGAGAGATTGATCTGAGACCTGATTCGAAGCAGTTTGCGGACCGTATGTTTTATTCAAATAAAGATCAAGGAAATTTCAGATCATTCTCAAAAACTATGCCCCCCCCCTCTCTTCATCATCGATTAAGTCACGTTCACCCTGAAGAAGATATGGCCTAATAGTGTAACAATAATAATGAGAAGAAATTTAGGGAATTAAGTGAGTCCATGTAATAAGTTCTTAAGTCCATGTAGGCAAAATGCGCCTCTACTATCGTATCCTATCCGATCCTATCGGAGCCTATTCTTTCCGATTCTATCCCATTCTACCTGATACTAGTTAAATAAATCAAAGCTTTTTGCACAGTTTCTCCTTTGTTCATTTTATGGGAAACTTCAAGTGCCTGTGACCATGGGTAAATAATACTGATTTGGCTGAAATTTTAATGACATTCTATTTTTCGGTATTTGCACCAGAATCAGGAGAACGATTTACAAAAAAAGTAAATAAAGACCACCCTTATGAACATGCGATTTTCTACTGTAGACAGATGTAAAACTCTGTTTTTTGTTGCAGAGTTGAGTTCACAGACTTCAAACCCTGGATGTGCTGTTCCTCGTTCCAGAATTTCTGAATCAGCTGATCAACATCATGCTCCGGGTTCTTCAAATAGGTCCTTGCCTCCTGCAGAGCCTCCTCTTCATGACAGGTCCAGATCTGCTCCTGCCAGTCATTCTTCTTCATACATACTAGGATATAAACTTGGAGAACTTAGATCTCTTCGGTTTATTCCCCACATAAATCCGTTGCGGCAATTCGAAATTCGTAGATACACTTTTCCTCGCAATAAACCAATTCAATTCAGAAGAGAAAATAATGTTTATCGCCCTATGCCAGCAGAGGAACAATTTGTATTATCAACGTCTGATGGTGACGTCTTTGCAATACTGGAGGGTAACAGGAAACTTCGTGGAATGTTTATAGAAAGAAGACGCGCTCAAAAACGCGCAAAAATAAACATGTACACAGAAGCGATTAAACAAATGACCCCAGAAGAAGTCCGGGAAACTCCGTTAGGCAAGAATTCATCAATTCTGAAGAGTTTCAAAGTAATAAGGATAAACCACTCTCCTCCACGTCTCATCAGATTTCCAATACTAAACAGATTTGACAGTTAGAGGCTGACTTATTTAAGACTGTCCAATTCTTCACACCAAAATCATTAGAATGCTGAAAAAGTTTATTGGAAAAAGCTTATTGGCCCTCATAAAACTTTTTTGTCATTTGATATCTTTCGACTTGAATCCGGACCGAATGAGACATCGTCATCTGATGGACATTCTTGCCTAGCGCCAGGTCAGTCACGTCAGAGGTGCAAGATGGTTTACTACTTCGAGGTTTTTCGCAATTCGGCCTTTAGCCACGTTGATTTTAATTTTTTTCTCTGATTATACTGGGATTAATTTCCATTGAATCTATTTTTAACATTAGTTTTTCAATACATGTTGAATAAAAGGATTTTTAAAATGAACAAACATTTTTTTTTATGAACTACGTGAACTTCAACACATGCACGTTTCAATTTCTTTGGGAATGCAATCATTATCTTAAGAAAAATGTAAAATTACAGAGCTTTTACTACTCTAACACAATAAAAATATAAAATACAATTTTAAAAATAAACAAATTCCCTCTTCCTGTTCAGAAAAAAAATTATAAACTTCAAGAACAATTTAGATAGCAAAACTTGAACGAATTGAATAAAAACCTTCCAATTAAAATTTTTTTTTCTTTCGTCATAAGAGAAATATTTTAAATAAAGAATCTACCCCTCTTCAACTTAAGTAAAATATTAATCAAAGTGTTCAAAATTTAAAAACTCCTTTAAATAAAAAAAAAAAGAAATGTAGCTAATAAAATTACAAGTAAAAATATTTAAAGCTATCAAGAAAATCTTTGAGAACTATTTCCTACGTTCATAATTTCAATGAAATCAATAAATTTCCTCTAAATACGATTAATTTAATTTTGAAGTATTTTTAAATTTCAAGAATCTCTACATACTTGGAATTATTTATAAATAAATCAACTGAAAAAGAATTATCATTCTGAGTTGGAACTTTTGCAAAGTTTTCTGGCAGCCATCTTGGACCTTTCCTAAAATTTTGAAGGTCTAATATCAATACAAAATACTTTAGGATGAACTTGATTTCCAGCACAGTTTAGGGCAATTTCCTTTAAAATTATAAATATGAAACAATTTTAAATCTTCTGCTGATCGCCATCTTGGAAGCTTTTTAATTTTGGACCTCTATAATCATTGAATGATTTCTAAAATCAAAAACATTTTTACTAAAAAATGTTTTCCTTTCAATGTAAAAAATTAGTATTTTTGTTTATTTTTTGCTTTTAAACAATTAAATTAAAAAATTTGTTCAATATCTACCTTAATTTACTTCGAAATTTCAGTTTTATAATTGATTACAATTCAAATTTTCCTCCAATACAATAAAAAAATAGTTTGAATTTCAAGTTACACAGAATGACATGAGTGAAAAATTTTCAACTATTAGGACATTCAGTTTCAAGTTATAAAAGTTTGATTGATAGAAATTGCTACATTCATAATTTTTGAATCTAAAGTTATTAATTTTTTGTGTTTTTATTTCAATTATTCTACTGTTAAGGCTTTTACATTCAATGATGAACAAGATTTCTTCAACGCTTCTGTATAAAATTGTTTCCTTCCAATTTGAAATAAAATTATTCTATTTCCCAGGCTACTAGCTTCACATTGTTTATGTCATAAAATATCAAACTGAAATCATAAAACTTCTAGCAACCTCAATTCGAAATTATTGAGCAATAAAGGAATGCTTGAACAATTTTGGACTTCTGGAATTATACGATGCTTTTCAAAGTCAACATTATTTTTCTAGCAATTTTATCAAATATTTAATCGGAAACTACAGAAGGAAGCTATTTTTTTCATGTTTAATAGTGCATGAACTTTTGATAATATATTTTTGAAATAATGCATACAATTTTGAAAATTCTAGTTTATGTGAAGAACTTTTTGAATACTTCATTTTTGAGAAAAAGTATCGAAATCCCTATTCAAACAAATCTATGACCTTGAAAAGTCACATCCTGCGAAACGCTGAACCAATCAGAGTAATGATTCGAAGTTGCTCCATTGACTAACATAGTATCTAGCAGAGAGCTGGAGAAAATGAAATTTAAGATTACTAACAAATATATTTGTTGCTTGAAATTGTCGAAAAGCAGCAGCTAGTCATAACCAAGTCTCATTAAAAAATACAATTTTGCTTCAAATATAAAACGTCACATATCGGAATCATTAGAAAATGAAGTCATTCTATAAGTAAAAATTTGTCACTATCCGCATGTCGCCTGTTGGCACATTTGCACTGTCACACTTTACAAATCCTGGTTTCAGTGAAATTTTAGGCTTTTTGAACACCTTGTAGGTGTTCAAACAGAAATCCGTTTCGGCAATTTGAAATTCGAAGAAACACTTTTCCTCGCAATAAACCAATTTATTTGAGAAAATAAAATGATGTTCATCTGCATATGCCAAGCAGGGAACAATCTGTAACATCAACGTGTGATGGTGATGTATTTGCAATAGTGGAGGGTAACAGAAGTCTTCATGGCATGTATACAATAAGGTTTGGCGTGCAAAAACGGTCAAAAATAAACATGCACAGCGGAGCGGCTAAAGACACGAACCCAGAAAAAATCCGGGAAATTTCATTAGGCACCCGAACACCAATCTCAAGAAAATTTTAAATAGTGAGGGTAAAAGAGTCTTCTCCACATCTGATCAGATTTCTAATACTCAACACATTTGAGATTCAGATTATGAGGTATTTTTGACTTTCCAATTCCTCACGCCGAAATCACTGGAATCTCTCGGCTCTAGCCTGGACCGCACAAGACATCGTGATTTGGTAGACATCCTCGCCTAGAAGAGATATTGCGGGGTTTCTGTGTGAAAGAGATTGTATAATAAATTACCCATAAAATACGGTCCTGTCTTAGCTACATTCAGAAGCCCTGCTTGCTTTCGATAGGTTATTAGGTGTACATATTTAGATAAATCATAGATAAAACGTATACAGGCATTAAGTGCTCTTCCAATTTTAGAATTAAGTTCATCTATTATGTCATCATATACTATGCACCCAAAATCAAAGCGTGGCAGAATCAAGCTCTTAGTCAGAAGTATGCGAATGGAAACCGGCAAGGATTCTTTGTTCCTTCTAAGTTGGTGCAGAATTCTGAATGTTTTCCTCGAGATGTCGATTACCTGCTCTTTCCAGGATAGGATTCTGTTCAGTATGTATCCAAGATCTCTTACAACCTCAACAAAGCTATAATCTCTCACGGATCAGTAATGGCGAAAGAGGCATTATCACTTCAGAAGAAGGGAAAGAGGATGGCCCAATCACAATTACCTTCGTTTTAGCAGGATTGAGTGAAAGCCGATTAGTACTTGCCCAATGCACCACCCTAACGATATCCTCCTGTACGAGAGTAAGGAGATTTCTTAAGGAGGCAACAGGACCCGAAAGATAAAGTTTAAAGTCATCAGCATACTTATGGTACTTGCAATGTTCCAACTCTCTACCCAGATCCGAGGTATACAGGTTAAAAAGGAGAGGAGCAAGTGTAGAAACCCGAGGAACTCCATATTCGACCTCCATCCAGTCAGACTGCTCGCCTCTACTATTTTTTACTCGTTGAAACCGAATATTCAAGTACGATTCAAACCACCTAACTGCCATGTCTGACAGTCTAAAGGACTTCAGCTTAAGCAGGAGGAGTTTGTAGTTTACAGAGTCGAATGCCTTAGGAAAGTCGAACAACACAACAATCATGATCTCTTTATTGTCTAATGCCATTTCATAATCATTGATAACTTTAAGAGTTACTGTTTGTGTACTGTGTTTAGTCTGAAAGCCGGATTTCAGGGAATCAATCAAGTTTTGGGAATCCAGATATTTAGATAATTGACTGTGAACTATTTTTTCAAATGGTTTAGATAAGGCGCATAGGGTGGAAATAGGGCGAAAATCTTCCGAGCATGTAGGGGAACTAATTTTTGGAATTGGGCGAATGACGGCTTTTTTCCACATATCTGGGAATATCCCAACTTGCAAGGATGCATTGTATAAGAGAATCGTAAAAACTATCGGCAGAGCGAATTCAACCATTTTAATTGTTATGCCATCGCAGCCAATGGCGTTTGATTTAATTCCCATTATTTTTTCTAGCAGCACATCTGGGGTAATATCTAAGAAGAAGAAATTGTTGTCATTAAAAGTGAATAGAGGCAGACTCAGAATAGGCTGGGCTAAAGAACTAGAGGTGAGAGTAACTGTAAATGTGTTTAATGATTCATTTGGAGGAAAGTTACTATCAGTGTGTTCAAATTTTGGATGCATGATGTAAAATCTTCTCAGAAGATGCCAAATGTTTGTATTTTTGTTTTGATTCTTAATTCCATTGTAGTTGTATCTATTGAATGAGTCTTGAATTTTAGTTTGAACTATATTTCTGGTTTTGCGAAATTCAGCTTGTATAATGCTGTTTTTAGTTCGTTTGGCCAGTCTATGCTTGTTACCAGATATTTCTCGGTATCCCCTCTTCTTTCCGGCAATAAATGTTGCCATCGACAATCCATAGAAATTTTATCTTTTCAGCTCTCCTAAGATCCAGCGCAGCACTGTACTTTTGCCTGTAGAATTTAGACAAGGATTTTCTAATGTAGAGAGGGTGATGCACCTCCCCTCCAAGGTCTTTGGTGGATAAGCATCTCTTTTTTTTGCTGTTTCTAATTATGTTCGCGCACATAATCTGGTTGGTCAATTTGACCACAATAATGGCAGGTAGCTGGGAGCGGGAAGGATCCGCAGGACGGATTCTGTAAATAGAGACAAGGTCATCTTTGTTACATAATACCTCAAGAACGGTAGCTATCTTGCAGAAGGTGGAAGACAGATATTCAGACTGTTCATACGGCAGTCCGTGTAATTCCCGAGTAGAATTTAGCGCCGCTTGCTCTAAATTGTTGCATTTTTGGCCCAGTGCCGATACTTGTTTAATGAGCATGTCATTCCCAAAATTGAGTTTTTGCGTAGTTGCTTAGAGTTCGCAGATATCCGTGACATTCGATGCAGTAGTTTCCTCGACTTTGGAAATGCGAAATGCATTCTCCGCAATGTTGTTAACCAGACTTTTAAAAGCATCCATCTGCTTACCTTGAAAAAATTCCCACATGTAGGAAATCCGCTGGAATCCTACCTCCTGCGCCTTCGACACTGCGTTCATAATGGCAGTTTCAACCGCAGGCCCCAAAGAGACTAGAGCCGTCCCTGGATTTGCTACATCATCATCAGTTGTTTCTGATGACAAAGAATTGTAAATCCGCTGTTTAACCTTGGTACAATTTGGGGAACAGTCAGGGCAATACGACTGTTTCTGTTTCCTTTTTATCTTATCTAGATCCTTAATAGGGATATTAAGACACTTGCACCGAAAAACTAGAGTTTTTAGAGTTTTCTGACAGAAACTGCCCGTTCAATAAACAGATTCGTATTCCCCAGATTCAATGCTATGATATAGACTCTGTGTGACAACGCACAACGACCCGATGCCACAGTACTAAGACAATAATTACGGAGCGACACATGGCACGTCCAAACTCACCGGCCAGGACCGTAGTCCTTTTCTTTGACACTTTGAAACAGTACGATTGAAATATAAATTTTTAAGTTTTTTAGTAATCGAATTTGAGATTATTTGATTTCAGACGTTTTTGACTTATGGTATTCAACCAGGAAGTGTTACAGATTAAATTGGTAGAATTTCCAAAGTTTATTTTCTAAAGTCGAAAAAACCCGATAATGTCGGTTTATCCCAGGCCTAAGATGGGTATTGTCAATCTTAACCAAACTCTTAGTCCCAGAATATTCCCCAAAGGCTAATGTATCCGCAAATTATTTTGAAATACTCTAAATTCATGTGTTCTTTATTATTTTCCATCCTTGATATTTTCGACATTTCGGAGAAAAATCTTTCAAAATTCTAACATTTTTGAGTATAATACTTATTGGTTGGAAATTTTTAAATTGAAAACAACTAAAAGATGTTTTAAATGAGAAGCAAAAGGAAAAACTCTGTAATTTTCACATTTCTCTTGAAATAAGAGTTACACGCACAAAGAAATTTAAATATGCATATGGTAAAGTTCATGTGGTTCATTATGAGAAAAATGTTTATGGATTTCAAAAATTACTTTATTTGAAAAATATATTCAAAAATTAGACATAACAATAGATTCGTAGGGAATACAATAAATTTCAGTATCATATTGCAACAAATTTAGAAGTTCCAAGCTCAAGGTAGTAGTAAACCGTCTTGCAATTGACGCAACTGACCTAGGGCTAGGCTAGGCTGTCCACCAGATGACAATGTTCTGTTCGGTTCGTGCTTGAGCCGAGAGCTTTGAACGCCACGAAAGTTTTATGAAAGACAATTTACCCATTCTAAGAAACATTTTTTTAACATTCCAGGGACTTTCAAGTGAGAAATTTTCAAGTCCGAACTATCTCCGAATCTAACTTTCAAATTTGTTTAGTATTGGAAATCTGATCAAATGTGGGAGAGAGTCGTCTACCCTTTCTATCCTGAAACTCTTCGAAATTGGTGAATGGTCGCCTAATGGAGTTTCACGGATTTCTTCTGGGGTCATTTCTTTAACTGCTCCGCTGTACATGTTTATTTTTGACCGTTTTTGCATGCCAAATCTTGTTGTATACATTCCACGAAGTCTTCTATTTACCTCCACTAGTGCAAATATGTCACCATTGGTCGTTGACAATACAGTTTGTTCTTCGGGTGGCATAGGTAGAAAGATATCTAATTTTTTTCTCAATTGAATTGGTGTACCGCGAGGAAAAGCGTACCTTCGAATTTCAAATTTCCGTGATGGATTCGTGTAGGGTATAAGCCTCAGAAATCTAAATTCTTCAAATTTATGTCCAAGTATGTATACAGAAGAATCGTTGGCAGGAGGAGACCTCGACCTCTCACGAAGAGGAGGCTTGGTAGCAGGAGGAGACATGTTCGCAGCATCCAAAGCGAGATCTACGTCTGGAAAATGGGAAATTTTTGAACGAGGATGACCAGGTCCAGGGTTTGAAGTCTGTGCACCTAACTCTGCAACAAGAAAGAGAGGTTTACATTTTCTTACAGGAGAAAATCGTAGGCCGGTAAGAGTGGTCCTTTTTTAATTTATTCGAGAATCCTTTTCGCGATTCCGTTGCGAGAAGCCAGCAATAAAATGGTTTTCAAATTTATCCAAATCGTTCATACTTAACCATGTCCCCGAACACTTACAGTTTGCCATGAAATTCATATGGGAGAAACTGTACTAGTTCATGGCAAAAGTTGAAGTAGAGGTACAATATTTATAAAATTTGTGAATTTTCAAGTCAAACGTCGACTAGCATGATAATCTCTATGTTATTTTTGAAATATCTTTATTTGAAAAAACTTTAAATTTTCAAAATTTCCAAACAATTATCAAGTAATAAGATGACGGTGACTGAAAAATGACAACAATAGTTAATCCTTGCACTGTTGAATAAAATATTTTCAAGGATTCCCCTAAAAAGAAGGGAAACGTTAAAAAGCATCCGATGATCCCAAAAGTCGAGAATTGTGACAAAATCTAAGATTGCAGTTGATTTCAAATTCCAAAAAAAAGCTCATTTCTACATTTCTCAATTAAGTATTTGCAAAATTTGGTATGGTGTAGAACGTTGCGCTGATATTCTTTTTGAGTGGCGCGTTGGCGGCGCAGCGTTAAAGCAAATTGTTCGGCGGCGCTACCGTCTAATAAAGAGAGACGTGTGCCTTTACCTAAAAAGCACACAATCTTCACAGAACTTTTAAATTTTGAAAAAACTCAAGATGGCGGTTGATTAGAATCCTAAAAAATAGCTCATTTTTGCATTTTTCAAAGAAATATTTGGATATGCTAGAAAAGTAATTTTTACTTCAGAAAGCATCTAATGGTCTCAGAAGTCTAAAATTAAAACTAAAATTAAAATTAAAACTAGAACAAAACTAAGACTAACACTTTTAGTAAGCTCAGGTCTTCTCAAGCTAAGCTTTCATAAAACGGTGTAGAGACAACAACATCGTCCCAAAATTCTTACAGTTAAAAAACCATTTGGGAACATCTAAATCCAAATCAATTTTACATAAAACAAGTTTGCTTCTCTTGGAAGAAAGAATATAAGATAACAAATTTGTCTTGCACACTACCTCCAAGAAACTATTAAAACTTCACCTTTTCCTATCACACACTCTCAGACTTGACATTTGGTCTACATTGGACCGCATATCATTTGACTAATCTCAACGGATTGAAGATCTTTCCACTCAAAAACATCAAATAAAATTTGACAAATTACTTCCAGTAAGGCACACACCACTAAGACAGCAAAAAGCATCTTTAACCATCCTCCTAGCAAAGAAATGATTCCAGCCTTATCAAAAGGAGACAATTTTTCAGAAGCTCCCTCCAAAATCCCGAAAGAAGAAATCATCAGTAATTTGGAATCCACAATACCTTTCACCAAAAAAAAAAGCGAATAACATACGGCGTAGGACGGCCAACATGTTACGCCAAGCCCAACTTCCATCCTCAAACTTAACAAAAAAAGAAAAAAACAGCGATTAAACAACTCAATCAGAATGAGCCATCATGATATTACACGCAGACAAAGGCGACGCAACAGTGATGATGAATAAAGAAGACTATAACAACAAAATCATGGACTTTTTAACTGACGATACATATAAAAAACTTGAAAAAGACCCAACAAAAGCAATAGTCAGCTGAACAAAAACCTTCTAAAAGACTTTAAACTTGATAGCAAAACAATGTGTGAATTGATACCTACAAATTCCATCTCTCCAAAACTTCACGGACTTCCAAAAATCCACAAAAACAACATTCCACTCAGACCGATCGTCAGCGCAATAAACTCACCAACTTACAACATGCCACGATTCCTCGACAAAGAACTGAATATTTCCACAGGAAAGTCTATCAAATTCGTCCGAAACTCTTTTGACTTTATCAGAAAGATACAACAGATTCACATTCAACCCTAAGACATCCTAGTGAGTTTCGGCGTAGTATCTCTCTTGACGAAAGTACCAATCTCTGATACAATCGATATTAACAAATCCTTTGCAAACTTCCCCCTCAATCTCATACCTTGATAGAACACTGACGCCATAATACCTATTTCTCTTCCAATAACCAATTGTACGAACAAAACCTCAGGAGCAGCAATGAAATCTCCAATCTCACCTGTTATAGCCAACCTCTGCATGGAAAATCTAGAAACTAAAATCTTCAACCAATCCAAGCTTAAACCGGAATTTTGGTGCCGTTACGTTGATGACACTATTTTTATCTGGAGACATGGACTAGACGAACTACACAAGCTTTTTGATGTCATCAATCGATTCCACCCTAATATCCAGTTCACCATGGAAATTGAACAAAACGGAATATTACCTTTCTTGGACGTACTAGTTTACAAAAGATCTGATAACACATTAGGACATGAAGCTTACAGAAAACCCACCCATACAAACAGATCCTACAAGCCTCCTCCCCCACACCCATCTCAAAAGCTATCGGTCATCAAGTCCCTTGTATACAGAGCTGTCTCCATACCAGATAAAGATAACTTACAAAAGAAATTACACAACGTTAAACAAATCCTAATACAAAACGATTACACGAACAAACAAATTGATGAAGCAACAAGAAAATACACTCAAAGAAACAAGTCAACACAACCTACTAAAGAAAGAGAGAGAAAGACGACCACCATCCTACCCTACATCCAAGGTATCACAGAACAAATAGGAAGAATTGCCAACAAACCCAACATCCGAACCATATTTGAACCACCTGAAAAAATAGAACAACTTCTAAACAACCCCAAAGATTAGAAGGCATCTCTCAGTGATCCGGGAGTATATAAAATATCTTGTTGTTGTGGCAAAGTCTATATTAAAGAAACCGGGAGAGCAGTGAGCCAACGTGTAAAGAAACACGAGAGTAAAGTCAGGCTAAAACATTTCACGCAATCAGCGCTAGCTGAGCATCATAACGAAAGAGGAAACAGCATTTTATTTGACAAAACAACCGTCATCGCAAAAACGTACAATATTTTCTCAAGAAAACATAGAGAAGCAATCGAAATCGTGAAACCGTCCTTCCGGTTTTTTAAAAAGACTTGAATGGCCAATTGAGTTCGACCAGTTCCCACGATTGGGCGCTCTGGCCAATCACAGGCATCGTAGAGGATATATATAAGAGCAACATAACCTAAAAATTCAGTTTCAGGTTAGCCCTGAAGAAGTGAACTGCAATGTTCCCAAACGTGGGCAAGATTCGTAGTTTCGCACACGATTGAAACCCGAAAAACCTCCTTCAAATTTATTATAAGTCTAAAATTGTTCAATCTAATCGAATTATTTATTGTTCAATAGTTTTCAATAGAATTTGCTGGATATTTTATAGTTGAAGTTTAGATATAAGATTGTTGGCTTCAAATTTTCATTGAAAGCGTTAATAGTAAAAGAACAAAATTCAAAATGCAGAAAAATGAATAATTGTAGACTGAAAAATGATAAATGAGGCAATCTTAATCGTTAAAACTTGTATAATTTCAAACTGAACGTCCTAATAATTAAACAATTTTTATTACTTTTTCTCAAGTTCTCGAATTTTGAATGCCCTGAGTTGAAAATGTTAAAATTTCAAATTTTGGTATTATATTATGATTTATAATTTAAAAGTTTTCTCGATCGAAAGGGTAAAACATTACAAGTTGAAAAATATAAATTTATGCAAAACCGGACGGTTTTCGTACCTTTCTGTGCGCGTTTGTGGGACGCGAAGTTCTCGTTTGTCGGAGGGGGTATTTTTCCGGCCACGGCCGTAAAAGTATACTTTTACGGAGTGCGCGCATGCGCTTTTGGTCCAAAGCGGCGACACTCCTGGCTCTCTCTTCTGACGCATGCGTGGTACATATCACAAATGTTTGTAGACTGTGCAATACAAATGAACAGAGCATGCCGGCTGGCAACACGCAGCAACACGTGGGTCCGCGAGTCTTTCGTTAACCGATAGATAACAATTGTGTCGCGATGGCAAAGATTTTATTTGACTAACTTAAACTAAAATGAACATAACCGCACATGTCTATAATAAGACTAGTATGAAGCTCACGTGCAACATTTAATGCTATGTTTAATTTTAGTTATAGTTATTCAAAATGATTGTTGTATTTTT
>CAKNYM010052082.1:473482-484521 GCA_932195095.1 Andricus curvator
TTAAAACTTCACACTCAATGCCCTCTCGCATACTAAAACTATATCGGTTTTGCATAAAATATCGTGTGTCACTCCGCAGCAAACCTTTGACGACCTCGCCCGCTGTTTGCAGTACTCGGCTATGCGCGCGCCTTCGGCGCGCGCATGTACGCCTCGTACAGCAAACTTCGGCCTGGGACGTCAAAGACGCGGTTTGCTGAGTCGTAACACAATATACTATTCTTCATATCGGAGGGTAAAATTTTTGGTTAAAAAAGTTTTCGACTTGAAAAAGGAAAAATTTTAAACGTTAACAATTATTATTTGAAAACGAAACATTTTTTTCAATGGCGAATTTTCATACTTTAAAGGGGGAACATTTATTGTTGATAAATTTTTCAGGTTGAAAGGGGACATACTTAAATAAACAGTTGTTTGGCTTGAAAGGTGGTAAATTAAATTTGTTGTACTTCTTGGAAGAGATAAAACTTGAAAAGTAAATAATGAACTATTCAGGAATTTTATTAGAAAAATAAGTTCTGAAGCTTTTTGTATTAATATCAGACCTTCGAAATTTTGGCGAAAGGCCAAGATGATTGCCAGAAAACTTTGCAAAAATCAATCAATTTTGTTACAAGCAAATTACCCTAATCTTTTACTATCAAACTTAAAGAGATGAAGGCGAAAGCCCTTCATAATTACTTTCTTCTCAATCTTACTTTCCAGGAATTCATTCCGAATGTTATTGTTTGTTTAGCTTTTTTTGCATTTTCAAAATTTTGTGCCAAACTTTCACAGACTTTTTCCAAAAATGTTAAGGTCTAATATCAATCCAAAATTCTGTCGAAACTAACTTGATTTTTTTTACAACAGGCAATTTTCGGGAATAATGCAATGGTGTCTTGGAATAGGGAATTTCCGTAAAAATATTTATTACAGTTAAGCACAGGAAATTTTTGTAAAAAATTATTATTTGACTTGGAACAGAGACTATTTGATGTTAAACGAAAATTTCAGAAAATAATTTTAATTCTACTTTAGAAGATGGGAATTTAAAAAAAAAATCCCTGTTTAACTTCAGAATTATAATTATTCTCCAGAATTTCTTGTTACAAAGCAAACATACTTTAAATATTTTAAAATATGAGAAATCTCTTAAAATCTTTAAAAATCATTTGAATTCAATGAAATTTATTAAACTCTTTTCAACTACCCGGAAAAAATGAAAAAAGCACAAAAAATGATGTATCTCTAATCGGGTAGACAACCTGTCAATATTTCAGATAATCGAACAGTCGAACATAATGTAATTTTCGGAAAATTTAAAAATGCACTCAATGTTATATGTTTTACTTTTTCTATTATATTTACCAACAATATTGAGGATAAGCGGCAAGGATAAAACGAGAGTAGAAACAATCCTCATCTTTTCAAATAAGGGAAAAAACGGATTAATTTATTTATAAAAAATCTGAAGAACAATGTAATTGATGAATATTCGTGTGCTCTTTTAGATAAATTAGATTATATAAGATATTTACATTTAATTAGAGTCCATTACATGGCAAAAATGTATTTACTCATCTCGTTGAAACAGATATCACAATTCTTGTAATCATTTACGTTTTAACGAAATCCGTCATTTACTTAGGAAATGTATACATTATCTACTATAAAAAACAATTTGCAGCTTAAAAAATAATAAAAATTCTAGAGAAACAGGTTTTTCAAAAGATTTGAATGATTTTTGAAGATTTTACGAGATTTCTTAACGTTTGAGAAGATATCAAAGATTTCAGATTTGGAATGGTGAATTTTGAAAAAAAAAATTATAATTCTGAATTTAAACAGAGATGTTTAGAAAAATCTCATTATTTTGAATCAATATAAATTTTTTTTTCTTAAATATCCGTACCATTTCCATTCTCTGTTCCAAGTGAGAATCATATTTATTGAAAAAGTTAAAAATTGTTATTGAAAGCCTCATCTGAAATTCCAGCTTCATGTAAAAAATTCCCTGTTCCAATTTAAATTTTAATTCTTTACGGAAGTACCCTGATTCAAGTCGCAGTCAGATTTATTTTCAAAAATTCACGATTGCAAGTCAGAATTCAATTCCTTTATAAAATTTTCAATTTTTTCAGAAATATAATAACTCCCTTCTTCTAAGATTTTGACAAGGAAAGTTTACAATTTAGGTGAAAATTTTCAATTTAAAGAAAGGATAATTTCGAAACTCAAACCGATTCTGATTTGGAAAAAGGAATTTGCAAAATCTGATGAATCCTGGCATGAAACAGGGCTTGTTTTTGTAAATTTTCTTTTTATATTTATTTATATTATTTTATTTATCAGAAGTTTATTTATTTTTCAAAATCTCTCGTTGTATGTTGAAAAATTAGTTGTTCTAAGTTAAATTATAATTCTTCATGAAATTTTCTATTCCAAAGTCATAATTATGAATCTTTAAGGAAAATTCATTCATATTCAAAATATTTATCCCCGGTCAAACTAAAAATTATAATTCTTTCAGAAATTTCCCTACACCAAGCAGCAATGAAATTTATTTTGAAAATTCTCTGTTCCAAATCAGAATTATATTTATTTCGAAAATTGTTTATTATGATTCAGAAATATTGTAACTCTCTTCTTCCAATATGTAGGAGAGGGAAGACGATTGTGACGAATTTTGTCTTGAAGAAGAGATTTTTTTAAATTTTCTGTTTCTAAATCAGAATTGAAATTAAAATTCTTTTCAAAAACTTCCGTTACATGTCAAAAGTTTCTCGTTCGAAGTCAAATTATAATTTTTAACGAATCTTCCTGTTCAAGAGTCAAAAACATAATTTTTTACTAAAACTCCCTGTCCGAACTTAGAATTGTTTTTTTTAGACTCGCTTTTTTATTGAATTTTTTAGAGTTGATTTTTCAATTTTCTTAGATGTTTAATAGCTTAATTTTCAACCGTAAAAAAATGCAACTGTTAAAAGTTCATTGGATGAATATTAGTTGCCAATAGCAAGTCGTTTTATGAAAAAGTCGACTTTTTTAATAGGCTCTCACATAATAATTTTTTCTACCATGTATAATTTTTCACCTGGGCAGTGGGGCAGTGAAAGAGAATATTTTTAAGATTACTACTGTCGCTGAGGCAGATTTCGAAACACTACAGAAATATTACGCAATGTTTGCGTACTTATACAATGAAACTTTGCTTGGGATGGAAAAGAGGATTTTGTCTCCGATTTTTATTATTTATTATTTTTTCAATTTATCATTGCTAATTTTCATTCTTTATTTATAGTTTATTGTTAATAGATCATCGAAGGTTTCTATTTAGTTTAAAAGATTCATTTAATCAAAAATAATAAATTTGATACTTCTTATATTTCTGTATTTTCAAATTGAGATTTTCTTCTTTATAAGCGTCAAACAAATGGACCAGTCTGTATATATCATAATTTTATTTAATTATACAGGACCTTTAAATACTTCAATCGATTTGTTTCTTCTATCTCACAATCGTTAGAAAAATTTATAAATTTGTACATATCATAACTTAATTTCATCCTAGAATGTTTTTAAATACGCCAAGCTAATCGATTCATCATGTCAAAATAAACACATTTTGTATTGATTATGTTGCTATATTGCTAATTAGAAGAGAAATGACTTATGAACTTTCAATTTTTTTCTTAATCTGAATACAAATTATTTTTCACAATTCTCTTTCCATGCCAAATTCCCTGATCGAAATAAAACTTGAATTATTTGCAGAAATTCCATGTTCAAAAGTAAACATTACAATTGTTCACAAAATTATATATTTTGAAGTCTAAATTAGAGTTATTTACGGAAATTACCTGTTCCAGGTTACTCCTTAAAGTCACCTTTCGAAATAGCTAACAGCTGCTTCGTCGCATTCTATTTTATTTCATCTACGTCTTGAAATCATTTTCCTTCTAGCAGATATATGAATTTGGCAAACAGCCTGAAATCACAGTGAGCCAGGTCCAGTCTGAAAGAGGCTTCTGAAATCGCACAAGGCTGTGTTATATCAGAAATTTTTTAATAAGCTGCTACAAATGGACAGGTGACGTGGAACGAATTTTATAGCATCGCAACTCATCCTCGAATATTGGCTTCGAATTTTCAAAACAATAGTTCTTGGTTTACAGAGGTTTCGCTCTATCTCAGTATCTGTTAAACGACGATTCGCATTAATTAACATTGGTACTCGTTCCATATTTTGAGCTGCTTTAGCGGTTGCGACCCTGACAGAGCGAGGATCACTTTCCACTGGATTACAACCACTTTTAGATCGCCTAAACCACTCTCAAATTTGAGCATCATTCCTAGATTCCTCACCATACACCTTTCGAGTTATAGCTATTGTTTGTGAACATGAATGGCCAAGGTTATAGCCAAATTTAATGCACACTCTTTCTCCGGTACGTTTGGTCAGGCTGAAATGCGACACGTACGTAGTTAGACATTTACGCAACTGTCTGATAAATTTTTAGACAAAAGCACAACTAGGTACGAGGCTAGAACACAAGGTCTGACACTTACCGTATATACCTCTTATTAGTCCTTATATGTCTTATATGTCCTTTGAAATATTTTTTTTTAATGTTTGCCAATTACAGCCTCAGTGTATTGGTTGAACAACTTTCACACTTCAGAAAGTACATCCTAGTACATATGTTTATCGAAACTGAGGTCAACAAGTCAATTATTTAAATGTTTAATATGTTAAAATTGCTATAATGAGAATTTTAATCTATGTTAAAATCGCTAGGTATATTTAAAGTTGTACTGGATGGTTCCCAATTTGTAATAGTTATGATGCTAAGAGGAAATTTCAGAATGAGCACAATTTTACAAATATTCCAAGGGATTTAAACGGATTTGTAGAGATGTAAGGGATGAGCATGAAAATCACAACATTTAATCTTTTTATTTACTGAAGTTTATTTTCATCAATGATTTACTAATCATTTTAGTACTGCATACTTGGCAGTTACTTTCCAGGATTATAGTAACACCGTCCTTTGGCCCAAGATGGGTTATTCTTCTGACAGTGCATGCCGTTACAGCAAGTGCCTTGAGATCCATTAGCTCCAGTACATGGACGGTCGAACCCATCACAAGCCATGGTACTATAAATAAGTGCCAATACCACAAGTATGGTTAAAATCGATTTTGAGGATAGCATTTCCGTAATCTGAAAAAATTAAGAATACAAGTTTATTCAAGCTCACAGTAAAGTATAACTTGAAAAGTATATTTGTACATTCTTATCATGGATATAGGGTAGTGAAACCAGTGGTCGGCCACTTTTTATAAGATTCGTGTTGAACGGTATTGGTTAAATGAACAGTTGAATTCCCAATATTTCAACGTGCCAGAGTATATTGCCTATATTTTCTACTTTAGTATTCACTGATGGTTTCTGTTACTTATTATTATTATTATTTTTATTAGATGACTCATATCTATCTAAATATTTTTCATTTCATTTCCAAATGCTTGAAGATTCATGATACCTTCTCTCTCTATTCACGTCTCCCTTTTGTGCGGCGATTCGCAATTGCTCTAAGGACTCCTCTTCAATATCCCCACCACTGATAGACTAAGCAAAGCATGTATATGCTCTCTCTCTCTCTTCTATATTTCTCTGCACTCTCTTACGACGCGATCTCCTCAAAACTCATGATTCCTCACGAAAAATTCCAAAAATAATCGATCAAAGTTTCACTTCTGCCGTGTGGCCCTACTACTACACAGCGGTTGTTTTCTTTTGACCGCGAATAGGCTTTATTTTTTGGGATAAATGATATACAATTTATGACTGCTGAATGTACTAAAAAGTTAGTATTTTCTGCATATAAAAAGTGACACAACTAACGAATGTATCCCCTGATATTTTTTGCTTTAAGGTATTTTGCAGTTATTGAAATAATTGCTAGTAATTCACCTATGCCTTTTCATTGGAGGGTATGTTGTTTCTTGTTTTCTAAAATGCGTTTAAAAATTATTTTTGTTCAACGAAATCGATCTGTAAAAAGCCACTGTCCGTAACCTACTGAAAAAGATAGTTTAGCCAAATAAGAATTTGAAACAACGAGTATACAAGCTTTGAAATGAGAAAATCTGATAATTGTTTAAATGATTCTGAGCTATCTTTCACCACAAATATCACTTCAAAAATGCATCAGCTACGCAAGTAATTACATAAAATAATACTCGTTTACGATTTACGCAGATAAAAAAATTGTCAAATAATTCCAAAACATCCTAAACAATGAAGTATTACGTTCAGAATTCGTAAAATGTCATTAAATCAAAAAAATACTATCTCCTTACGATGTGATAAACAAACGTATGTAAATTGCAATTCTTCATATAATTTGAAATGAGTACGAAAATACTTAAAAAAGTGTTTCATAACAAACTAATACCTTTAAATTTGTTGAAGTTCTTTCCGTGCATGAACCAAAGGGGTCAGCGTAGTTAGAACTAAAAGCTATTGGGAAAAAATTATTCCTTGAACATTCTTTAAGAAGCAACTAGACTTTAATTTACAAAAACAAACTATATTCTCAGGCATCGAATTTTGATCCAAAAGTGGATGAATTAATTTCAGTGGGAAAGACAGTTGACAGGGATATGAATACTACACTAGAGAAACAACATCATTCAGATCTTTCTACGTACATCTTAAATGTTTTTCCTACTACAACGAATCAATCCAACTTTTTTATTTTCGTCCATGAATTGATTCTATTTTTACTTACATTGAAGGTGGTACCACAGTCGACAAATTTAACTTCCGAGTGTTTTTTGTGTACTTGAAAAGCTGACGTTCCGGCTACCGCTCAGGATATTATGAATTGGTGGTGCCCATGTCTCCTATTTATTTAATCTTGCCCCAAGACAGTCATCAGGATTTTGCGAACGTAGACAATAAAAAAGTTTTTTGTTTGAAAATTATTTCTACATTGAGTTTTCCTCATCTTATCTAAAAATAAATAAGGAAACTTTTAATTTTCCTCATCTTCTGGGAAATGCAAAATGCGATATAATCCAGAAAATAAGGAGTTTCCTTATTTATCTTGAGATTATAAGAGGAAAACTCTTGTAAAAAGAAAATGTACTAAAAGCAGCGTTGTCATTGTATATATTCATAATAGCATAGCGACCGTCCTGTTGCGGTATTCAATAAATAGGAAACATTGGTACCATCTGTTCATAGTATCCAGAGCTGTAGCCAGGACGTTAGTTTATCAAGTACAAACGAAAAACATTTTTGCGTTGATTTTCTCGAGTGTTGTACCTTCTTCGACGTCAGTCTAGGTACAATCAATTTATGGGTGAAATTAAAAAAGTTTTAATGACAAATATTTAATTCGTCAAAATAATAAAATAATAAAAAGGTTCAGCGAATTATTCCATGACTCCATATAGTGAAAAGCTATTCCGAGCGTTATGGAAAAATTCGCAGACTGTTTTTATTATTTCGAGAATTATCTTGAACCACATAATAAAAGTTATGCACCATTCATTAAACATTTTTGGCCTATCCTAAAATTTTAAACAATCACGTCAAGTTTCGGAAAATTATTTTTGCCGTGTAAAAAGGATCACACAGACGCAGTCATACCATGAAACACTGCACACGCACGCGTCAAATTTGGTTAAAATGCAATTAATTCTATGGTAGTATCATCACAACTTAAAGGACAATAAAAAAATAAGAATCAAAATCCTCTGCAGCGTTAAGCCGTTTAAATTAAAAGAAAAGAGTATCAAAACGAATATGATATATACAGAAAAAATAAGTTTTGGAACCTTTACTTGACTTTGTAAGACTTTAGGATAGGCCACAAATTTCTAGAAATTTAATATAATAACGGTATTAAAACGGTTGATACAATCTTCGAAATTACGAAGAGAGCCCGAGAATTATTCCATGACTCTTAAAATAATGGAAAGATAGTTGGATAGTTATAGAATAATTGGCAGACTCTTTAATCTTCCGAAGATTTTCTGTACCCGTCAAATAAACGTTATACGAAATTTTTAGAAATTAGTGACCTATCCTAAAGTCTTAGATAGTCAAGTAAAGTTCCTACAGCCTTTTTTCCGTGTAGGCGATATGTAGAAAACTTCAAACGTATGCATAATGCATATGACATATAAAGCTACATTTCACTGTTTTTATTATTAAGAGGCCCTTCCACTATTTAACATTCGTCTCAAAAAACAAAAATGTTTGAACTTCCAACGACATAATATTGTCATATTTATGATTTTCAACCATATAAACTTTATACGAATCTTGGCCACTTATTATTTGAAGTATAATTCTGAACCTAAAATATTGTTTACCTTTTCCTATCCATATTTTCCCTAATTGATGACGGCAACTCAGCATATTGGTATATATATTAAATAGTTGTGAGATGTCTCTAAATTTTGATTTAAAAAAAGTTACCTTCACTCTACCTATTTTTCAATAATTTTTAAATTCCTAAACAGAGTTTTATGAACCCCTATTCGATGAGACAAGCTTTTTTCTCTATTTGTTAAAATGAGCATGCTTATGCTTTATACTTTCATTTGCTTCTCCCTGTTCATGTATGTAAACTTTTTCTCACTTCAGTTTCTTATTCTCCTGTTTGAAAAATATTTCCCGTCTATTGAAAACTGTACATTTAAACGCGGAATAACCTCTTATATGAAAATCTAGTTTGAAAAAATTAAATTTTAATAGGAAAAATCGTTTTAAAAAAATCACGGGATCAGCTTTGGAAATATTGAGCTGATACGACTGTACTGAAAGCTAGGTGTAATTATAGACCTTAAGCTTGAGCATACAATTTAAGACACTGAATAAAACGTCTTTATGGTCAAGCTTCTTTCAAATCTTCTTCAATATTTGTAAAATATATTTCCAAATTCTTTGGTTCGGACAATAATATTTAAGGCCTCTTCTGAATGATTGAGAAAGCAAATGTCGAAATTGAGGTGAGGATGCAGGCAGCGGAAATTTTGTTGCTCACTTTCTCTAACAATAGTAGGCTCTGGCTTCGAAGAACTTGGATTCCTCTGCACGCAATATTTTTTTTCTTATACTAGCAGTCGTGCGCGCGCCAAGGCGCGCGCCTACTAATTTTTGTTATGAAAAAGAATAAACCAAATACTTATTTTTTCTATGTTATTTATATTTAATTAATGTTACAAAATATTCGTCAAAAATAATTAGAAGGCACTACAGGATGATGTTGAAGCTAAAGGAGTAATGGATTTCTCATAATTTATTTGTAGGTAAATTCTGTCACCGTTATCATCTTGAAAAAATTGTGAATATAATTATAATTCAATTTATTATAATCGGCTCTTAAATTTGTTTAACACTCAACTTATTTATAAATTATATTGGCGTAATACATTTTTTATTTTATAAATTAAAAGAAATGTTATTTATAAAATAAATTGTGAATTATTCGTTTTAACATGTATATGAGCATATAAATTTCAAATTGATAAATACGGCGAATAATATTAATTTTCATTATTATATAAGCTTTACAAAGTTTAAAAAAATGAATGATACATAGAATAGTGGCAGTAATTACCAATCTTTCAGTTTTCAAGAAATATGATCACAAATTTTTAAATTGTCTATTTGCTCCGCAATTATTGCTGTTTATACTCTATAGTAATCCATTCGCCACTAATATTTTATTATACATTGAGAGATGTGGTGAATTTTTTTCAAGAAAAATTAATTTTTTAATTTTTAGCATAAATGATGCATGTTATTACGAAAAAGTAAAATGTATTTTAGTATAACTTTTTTTTACATGAACAGTTTTGTGTGAACATTTTTATCGTATCTGTTGTTTACGTCAAAATGATTAAATTCTTTTATTATAAGAAGAAAATTATCCTGTCGATAGAACTTTCCAGGCCTTTATAAACGTTACAGTATCTTTTTTATTAAAAACTAAATTAAACAAAAACTTTTCAAACAATATATTTTTTTTCCTTCTGCGAAAATCTGTCAATTTTCTATTCTTCAAAAAATCTATAGTGGTTGATAAATTCGTGTTTTTAATTGGAAAATAGTGTCTTTAGTGTCTTTTTTTTCAAAATAGTAGCAAAACAGCGTCATCGCTTGAAAAAAGTGTCAAATAGTGTCAATCGTGTGTTTTGAGCCCGAGTGCATTAAAGTCTTTAAAAATAGTTTATAATATTTTAAATCATTTCAAATCCTATTAGGTTACCGAAATAAATTCAAAATTGCTTGAAATCTTTTGCTATACCCTAAAACCTGGCATAGGTCCTATTAAATCGATCTATATTTTCGAAATTTTAGAAAACTCTTCGATACAATACCCCATGCAAATTTTGTCAAATCTCTTGAAAATGCTTTAGAATCTTTTTAAATACTCTAAAATATTTCAGCCTCTGAAACCAATTGTACATTCCTTAGAATCTTTTGAAATACTGTTAAAGTTATCAAATCCTTTCAAACCTTTGGAAATCAATTGAAACATTTTAAAGCTCTTGAAAATGCTTTAGATCTTCTAAAATACCATAAAAAGTTCAAATCCTATGAGTAACATTAAATTACTGAAATCAATTCAAAAATTCATAGGATCTTTCAAAATACCCTAAGATATTTAAAATCCTTCACAATATTTTAGAACTCCCTGACATTTTTTAACTCTTCAAAATCCCTTGCAATTTTTAAAAGCACCATAAATTATTTCCAATCCTTTGAAACTCTTTCAAATTATTGAAATCCTTTAAATCTTTAAAAATCACTTGAAACTTTTTAAAGCTTACGAAAATGTCTTTACATCTTTTAAAATACTCTTAAAGTTCTCAAATCCTTTACCATTTTTTCAAATTCCTCAAAATTATTGAAATCTCTTGGAAATGCTTTGGAGTCTGTTAAAATATCCTAAAATATTTCAACCCCTTTAAAATCTGTTGGCCTTCATTGAAATTATTGACATCTCTTTCAAATGCTTTGGATTCTTTTC
>CAKNYM010052082.1:484531-507685 GCA_932195095.1 Andricus curvator
GAAATACCTTGGATTCTTTTGAAATACCCTAAAATATTCCTAATCTTCCAAAATTCCTTAAAAAATCCTTTCGAATCAATTAAATTACTAAAATCGGTTGAAAATTCCTTGAAATCTGTTAAAATATCTTAAAATATTTCAAACCCTTCAAAATCTGTTGGCATTCATTAAAATTATTGACATCTCTTTCAAATGCTTTGGATTCTTTTCAAATGCCCTAAAATATTCCCAGTCTTTTCTTTAAATTCCTTCAAATTATCAAAATAAATAAAAAATTCTTCGGAATCTACTGAAATTCTTTGAAATATTTTCCCACAATATATCAATTTTAAATCTTTTAGAATCAATTGAAATTTTTTAAATCCTCTGAAATCCTATTAAGTTAGTGAAATCAATTAAAAATTCTTTAAAATATTTTATAATAAGTCAAAATATTCCAAATTCTTTGAAATCTTTTGAAATTCCTTGCAATTGTTTGAAGATCTTGAAAATTCCTTTTGGATACAAAAAAATACCTTATAGTCTTTGAACTTCTTTAAAATCCCTTCAAATTATCAAAATCAATTTCTTAAAGTATCGGTGTTTTTTTTAATAGCAGTGCTCATTGAGAGCTTAAAATTTCTTAATTTGAACATCTTCTTAAATTATAAAATTTTTGATCTGTAAACATACACAGATCTCTGACATACTTCTATTCAAACCGAAAAAAAATAATTATTCGAATGTGTCACTATAAGGAAATGGAGATTTCAATCCTATAAGGAAAGTAGAACTGAAACGTACACGAGTTTCACAAATGATATTTAATATGATAAATATAATTAAATCATGATAGAAATCACAGTTACAGAGCGTAAAAATGATTAATTTGAAAATTTCTTGTTTGCGTAAACAGTTTAAAAACAGACTACCATCACAATTGAGGTTATGGTTCATTACTTCTTTTACAGACTTTACCGTGCAACGGTTGGCAACACTGAGCCGCGCATTACCAAATACGAAAAAACACGTGACGTATTATTATCGAACTCGAACTAAGTGATCCCGAAAAGACCACCTTGACATGCGCATGCTTCGATAGAATGGCGCTTATTGGTTCTAGTTCGCGTCCTCATTGAGAATTCAAATACGGGCGCGTACTACAGCCAATCAACTATATTACAATTCAAACATGCGCATATAAAGGCGACTCAGTTAGCATCACTGATTTCAAATGCAGCACCACACACAGGCACACACTACTGTTGAATATGAGCGGCCTAAAGCAAGCAAACGTTACCACCGTGTTACTCTCGAAAATCGTCAGAATCGAAAACGACAATATCGTTTAGAGATTTTATATTAAGGATTACATCTATTATAGATGTTTTAATTTTTTCCGGTATCTTTGAATATTAGAGTAGTGAAGGCCTTTTTCGGGGTTTTAAAGTTTTTATTTAAATATTGTCGACATTTTTCGACTATACACTGTTAGAAAAATCTCTACTAAATTTAGTATACATGTAATGGAAGCAAGAATGCATAACATGAAATTAAATTTAGTATACCAGCGTACAGTAAATTGAGTATATTCATACTGAATTTAGTATAGAAGTATATGAAATTTAGTATACGCGTGTACTAAATTCAGTATAAATATACTGAATTTACTGTACGCTGGTATAGTAAATTTAATTTCATGTTGTGCATTTTTGCTTCCATTACATGTATACTAAATTTAGTAGAGATTTTTCTAACAGTGTAGCTATAATTTAACAAGCCACAAGGCTCTGACACTTTCTTTTTTAAAAAATGTAGAATATATAATAATTTGCTCTAGGATTTATGGCCTACGAGACAAACATTGCTTTGAATTTTGAGGGTGTGATGCTCCAAAGTTAAAAAATTTTCAAAATTTTATTTATACTTCACAACTATCTGCAGTCTAGAATGAAACTTTTATAATTTCCGTTAACTAATAATGAGAACTAAGCCTTGACAAGGATTTGGATCCGAGTCGAAAACTGTCGGCAATATTCAAATAAAAACATTAAAAAACTGAAAAAGGGCTTCACTACATTAATATGTTACACCTATTATAGTTTGCATTTTTTGAGAATCTTTTTCAAGGTGATGCTTCTGACGTGCGACAACCATCTTTTCACAAAAAAGTCTCTACATCCCCCAGATTAACACGTTTTTTCCCCAAACTGATCGGAGTGGTGCGCGTAGTAAAAAAAAAATAGAAACTAATGTTCGTATTACCATATGGAAACCTCACATGACAAATGCATTACGATATGCTGTAATAGATGGTAAAAAATCAGAAAACAACACATAAAAGTGAATATATTTACAAAATGGCAGTTAACCTGTTTTGGCAATTGGCCTTATTATTGCCGAGAGTCGGGTTACAAATGTACGTGTATACTAGTTTGCACACAACCCGAGAGGTACAGTACGGAGCGCATGTTTTTCCAGTGACTTGTGGCTTGTATTTTCTGCAAACAAGGAAAGTCTGAATTTTTTTCAAACAGATAACATTCGAAGACATTCAAAAACAGTACAAAATATGGCACGCAAATATTGAACAGTTCGCAAGCATTGAGATCACTGTTGCACTATAAGCGACTTTCACTTGTTTCACAATGCTCGTATGTATTTGCTACAAACAATGAATACACTGGAACTTGGAATTACGCACGGTTTCGTGCATTGCTTGCAGTGGCCTTCACCGTAGATGACGCAACCTGATGCAAAAAACGCGCTAAAAGAGCTAGTTGTATTCAAGTTTTATATAAATAGAGAAGAAGGCTTAATCCTCTTCCTCTCAATGATATGATTGGTTTTTGGTTCCTCACCCATGAAAATAAGATTGCAATGTTTTGTAGTGTTTTATCATGTCTTGGAATGTTGTTATCTGATTAAATAAAATTCAGATTTTCATTTTTCATAGAAAAGACAAGGCAGTAGTTTGGTCGACTGCTATTTTGTGAATATATCCACTTTTTTATGTTGTTTTCCGACTTTTTATTATCTATTACAGCATATCGTAATGCATTTTTTCATGTGATGTTTCCATACGGTAATATGAACATTATTTTTTATTTCTTTTAACTATGGCGTAATTTTTAAAAAAATCGAACATTTTGTTCACCTGTTATTTTGGCCATAAAATTCCTCAGAAGTTTTCGGTTAATTGTCTCATCAGTCTTCACAACATATATATTTTTCATAAAAATCGGTGAAGCCGTTTTCGAGGAAAACCACTTTTATTTTTCTTTCCCCCTCCATAATTTCCAAAAAAAATGCAATTTTAAGGTTGAAATTCTTTATAGTTTTTTGTTTCCTTAGGATGAACATTTGACATGAATTTCAGTCTGATACGAGTGGGGGGCCGATTTGCAATGCTTACCTGACTATACCCTTTTATTCTCATTTGAGCCGCTGGATACTGTAAGGGCATATAAAATTCACATGGTCGTTCCGGTTGGCCCCTGTTGTCTTTAAAATCGATTTTAAAAATTAAATTTTTGAAACAGATAGCTTTTTAGGAAATTTTATGGCGCATCTTTTATCTTTTTACAAAAAAGTTGCATCTTTTACTGTTTCTGAAAGAAAGTGAAAAAACTGGATTTTCTGAAAAACAAAATTTATTAAATATTTTGACTTCAACTCGCTCTAAAAGGCAAAGTTCTGAATATTTTCACATGAAAATTGGAGGAGTTATGCTTCAAACAGTTTTGAAGATGATATGCTCGTTTAAACTTGTTTAATTTGTTATAAAAAAGCTGTTAATTTTTTTGCCAAGCAGTGTCAAAATAATGTTACGCAACTTTCAAACGCTTCGTTTATCGAGGGAATTTTGAGTAAGCCCAAACTTCCAGCGGAAGAAATGTTCATTAGGGTTTAATAAAGTTTTCTGGAAAGTACTACTTCAATAGAATGAATCGTTAAAAAATACGAGCATTCAAACAGCGCGTCAAAGAGAGATCGAGCGCGTGAGAGGTGAGAATACTTCGGCGCCTCGACCACACCGCCGCGCCGTCCTGTCGTATCGGTTAGGAGAGAGAATTTTCGATCACTTTGCTTTGTGGGTAATTTCAAGTGAACGAAACTTTCAGCGGTAGAAGCCGATTCTACTCGCTCTTGTTTTTCTGCGAATTTTCCGCGTGCGAATTTCTTTAGAATACTTCCGCAGAAAAACAGAAGAGCACACAGATAGTGTCAACAATGCGTTGCCACCAAAAGCCCTGGCTGTTTACGTTTCTATGGACTAATGTAGTGCAACGGATAAAAATAATTTTTTTATAAAGTGAACATTTTATCAAGTAACTAATATGGAATCGTGTTCATCAGAACCTTCTCGAGGTGGAAAAAAATCTAGAAATGAAGCAGATTGGGCTAAGAATTTTCGGAAAGCAAAAAGAAACAAGGTATTTAATATTGCAAAAATTAAAAAGCGAGAAACCGTAATTTTTCAATACTTTTCAATATTACAAGGAGAAACTTTTTAAATCAATTTTTCATTAAATTATATCAATTTTCCCTAGACTGTGTTGCAATTTGAGGATAAACGTGTCATAATTATTATATCCTGATAAACATTTTTTCCGCTGAAAGTTTCATTCACTTGAAATTACCCAGACAAACAACGTAATCGAAAATTCTCACATCTCACGCGCTCGATCTCTCTTTGACGCGCTGTTTGAATGCTCGTATTTTTTTAACGATTTATTCTATTGAAGTAATACTTTTCAGAAAACTTCGTCAAACCCTAATGAACATTTTTTTCGCCGGAAGTTTGGGCTCACTCAAAATTCCCTCGATAAACGAAGCGTTTGAAAGTTGCGTAAAATTTCTAAAATTTTAAACTGAAGTTGCTGAAAATTGCATAATTATCCACAAATATTTTAAACTATAAATTACACCTTTCATTAGAGAATACTTGAGATATGGTCGTCATTAAAATTGGATATCAATTTATTTTAAAATAATTTGTGTTATGTAGAAATTCCTGGGACTTCAAAATACTTTAAAACTAAATTTTTTTGTTCGGAAGAAATTTATTTATGTTTTTTTTATTGCAATGATTTGTCACAGGAATACTTACGCTTTCGTCAAGGGCTAGGTATGAAATCTTTATCATCAAATATCTCGAAAACTTTCACTCGTACGTAAAAATGGGATAAAATATGAAATGTTTATTTTGACTAGGTCTACAACCATGTGAAAATTATTTTTTTAGATTTCTAATGATTTTCGAGATAAACGTGGAAAAACATGATTTTTATGGGGGTTTTATGTGTTTTTACCATAAATAACAAATTTTCGCCAATTTTAACTATGATTTTTGTAATCAGGAAATTTAAAAATCGGACAAATTATGAATTGGAAAAGGATTTTTTTAATTTTCTTTTTCCAAATCAGAGTTAAATTTATTTCAAATAATTTCTGTTTCATGTCAAAAATTCCCTTTTCAAAGACAATTTTTAATTCTTCACGAGAATTCTCTGTCCTAAGTTTCAAAATTATATTTCTTTACTGTCATTACCTGTCTCAACCTGATAATTACAATTTTTGACTAAAATTACCGTTTCCAACTAAGAACTGTTTTTAATACTTGTTTTTTATAAAAAGCTCGAATTTTACTTGAATTATGTGCCTTATGTGCTTACATTATGCCAACAGCCATACCACGCTGAAGAAACCAGTTCTCGTCAGATCACTGAAGTTAAGCAGCGTTGGGCGCGGTTAGTACTTGGATGGGTGACCATTCGAGAAAACTGAGTGCTGTTGGCACATCGTGGGTGTGATGAGCCCAAACTTGTAGTTATTTACTACAAGAAACTATCCACCTAGAAACACTACCCGAACCGGGTAGTGTCACGCCTACCCTGAAAGGGAAATGGCTTAATGGTATGTGAAGAACCATATATGTATACACACACATACACACTTTTCTGTTTATATATTTAACAACATTATTACACCAGTTTAACTAAAAAACTAAATTGTATTGTAAGACTAATGATACCAAAACTTAAAAAAATTTGAACATTTTACATAATTATTTTAGCATTAATGTTTAGTACGCTAAAAATTACAAAATCACTAAAAAAATAAGCAAAATCGATGACATTGAATAAAATGTTTTACTTTTAGAAGTAAATCTTCAATTATTTATTTTATCAAGGATTACAGTGGTTAATAAAAACAATTACACTGAACTTAAATTAAGACTCTTATTTGTTAAGTTTTTTTCTCATATAACATCATACTACCAATATAAACTCTAAATCTAAAAAATATTGAATAACATTTTAAATACAATCTAAATAGATAAAATGTTATGCCAATTAGACAAATCTTCAACAAAACGTTAAATTTTCAGCAAATAGACGAATTTTCACTAACAGAGTTGAATTTCTACCAAGAAAGATTTCTCATTCAAGAACGAAAAAAAATCAACCAAATTCTGTAATCTTGAAGTTAAGAAAAACAAGTTTTCTATAAAAAAGTTAAGTTTTTCTCCTGAAAATATCAATTTTCAACAGAAAAGTTCATACTCAACAAAAAAGTTCATTTTTAACCCAATACTTGAATTTTCTACCAAGAAGATAGATTTTTCACGAAGAATACAAATTTTCAATCGAAAAAAGTAAATTTTCGAGCCTTAAACATCGGAACAGAAATAGCAAATTCTTTGACTTTGCGAGATGTTAATTTACAAAAAAAAGGAACTTTGAAGAATAAATAAGATATGGAAGTCAGTCAACATTTTTCTTCTAATGAAATGTGAGAATTGTTTATTTTCAACATTTTTATTTGATAGACAGGGAGAAAATTTTTGTATATAATTTTTTTCTAAATTGAAAGAGAAACTTTTTCATTTTTAACACCTTTATTTAATTGAAAGGGAGACAAATTTGGTATTTTATTTATTTCGGAATTGAATGAGAGAGCATTTTTTTCAATTCATTTATAAATTCGAATAGGGACATTTTGTATTTCTAACATATGTATTGAGTTGATAAAAAAATGCTAGTTTATAATTTTGTTTTTTGAATTATAAAAGGTAACTTTTTTGTTTTAAACATAGTGGTTGATATTCTAAATGAGTCGCAGGGGGAAAGAATCTATAATTTTTACATTTTTCTTTCTTAAGAAAAGGTTCTACGCACAAAGAAGTTGAAAAGGGCATGTATTGAAGTTCACGTGGTTTATTATTAAAAATTGTTTTTTCACTTTAAAGATCAATTTATTCAACATATATTAAGGAACTAATGATACAAGAAGATTTAATGATAATGGAAAGAATCTCGGTGTAATCAGAGGAAAAAAGTTCAAAGTTCACGGTTGCCAACTAGAAAAACAGTTCGAAGTAGTGGTGTACTACTTCGAACTGTTTTTTCAGTCACCGGTCTTCCTTTCAACTTGAATATGTCAGTCATATCATTTATCTTCTTAGACTGGTTAATGATAATTATCTTATTAATTAGAGCCTTACTTTATTCAATGAATAATGGCGTTTTCAAAGCATTAATTTATTTTTGCATGCTTGCTGTATTCCCTTCTGTGATTCAAAATATGTTATGTAGAGGCTGATGACTTTTTAAAAAGTTTCAAAATATTTTAAAGTAACATACTTCTCGATCCGCCTATATAAGTCATTCCTGCTTGAACGGACAACGACGTACTTTTTCTTGTACATTTCAAGGACATCGGCGTGAGAAATTTTAAAGTTGGAAATATCTCAGAATCTAAATTTCAAAACTGTTCAGTATTGGAAAGCTGTTCATATGTGGAGAAGAGTCGTTTACCTTTACTATTCTGAAACGCTTTAAGATTGTTGAAGTGCTGCCTAATGGAGTTTCCCGAATTTCTTCTGGAGTCATTTCTTCAACAGCGCCGCTTTCCATGTTTATTTTTGCCCGTGTTTGACAGCGATTTTGTGTGGTATATATTCCACGAAGTCTTTTATTACCATCCACTATTGCAAGTACTTCACCATTGTGCGTTGATAATACAGTTTGTTCATCGGTTGGCATTGGCGCATGGTCATATCCGTATCTTTGCAAGTGAATTGGTGAATCGCTAGGGAAAGTGTATTTCCGAATTTCGAACTGCCGCAATGGATTAATGCGGGGAATAAGCCGAATTAAACTAATTTCTTCAAATTTATGTCCAAATATGTATGAAGAAGCACGATTGGCAGGAGGAGACCTGGACCTGACACGGAGAAAAGGCTCAAAAGGATGCAAAGACGTGTTCGAGGAACCCGAAGAATAATGTCTGGCAGGAAGACGAGACCTTTCAGGAGAACGATTTTTGTCAGGCACAGGGTTTGAAGTCTGGGAACTAAATTCTGCAACACAAAATAGAACTTCATGTTTTCTTGAAGTAGACAATAGTATGTTGGATAGGGTGGACCTTGTTTACTTTTATTTAAGAATCGTTTTCGCGATGCTGGTACAGCGCAAAAATGTTTAATTGACGTGACTTTCTCAGTTTTTAGAATTTTGTAGCCCAGGGCTGACAACTTTCCAATTTTGGTCGGGTGTCCGTCCGTATCAAATAAAAACGTATCAGATCGGACAGAATCGGATAGGGTATAATCGGATCAGATAGGATCGGATATAACAGGATTGAGTTTGCTTGGAGAGGATAGTGCAGGTCTGAGCCGGATAGGCCCAGATAGAATACGTTAGGATCGGACAGTATGTCACAGAATCGGATGGATTCGTAGATGATAGGTTGAGATAGGAATGGATCGAATATTATAACATAGGTTCGGATAGAATATGAAATATTATCAATCTACTACAATCACTACATTGTCTAAGTGATATAAAAATATAAATAAGTTAAATATCTAAAATACACATTTTTCCTACAGTGACTACTTTTTAATCAAATCAATCTTCCACATAGGATGATAATATCTATGTGATGCTAATAATATCTCAATTTGGAAAAATATTAAATATACAATATTTCCTAATTTTCCCAACGATTTGTGTGAAAAATGTCATTCAATGACATTCATTTCATTGTGGCGTATTAGGAACATAGATAGAATGAGCGAAGTTCAGTTCATTTTACCCCGTTACGACGGGATGCATGTCCACTCATATTTCCAAAACTTGTGGCTTGATTTTCAATAAGCTTGTTATACAAGTGTTTTCGGTAATACACTTTTTACTTTATGGCTATCGTAGAAATATAATCTAATATTTATGTTTTTTTTTTAGTCAATGTGAGAATGCATTGACGCACTAAGTGTGGAACTCGACCTAAAAAACGGTAGTACCCAACAAACTCAGCTTCCCTCACTAGTCATACAATGAACTTTGAACCGCTTTCACATTATTTTAGGGTCATGCCTATAGGCTCGCTGATCCGTGCTTTGGCATCCTGATGTTTATGTCAACCTCGCCGTTGTCACCTCTCCCGCTCAACCAAGATCATCATCGCCAGCAGCGCGGCGGTGTCGCGCAGCGAACTCGTCGACCTTCGAGATCTTGGTTGGGCTTTCTTTGCTACCGCTGACTTTTCTGTGGCTTCCTTGCTGGAGCGGCCTCCATGAACGACGGGCATCTCTTCGTTCCCGGTAGGTGGTTAGTCCAAAGCTCATCCTACTTTGTGGCGCAGTACTAGCAGTATGGGAGACACATCCCAGCTCAATGTGTCCCGTATGGAGTATCCTCGCGGTTAGCTCCTCGTTCAGCTTGACGTCATTCTGACCCTAACATCTGCAGCCAAGCTCGCTCCGAAGTGTCTCATCACAGTATCTCGTACCTCATTTTCTGAGGTCGTTTCGGCGGAGCCCAGAACCTTGACTTCGATGCGAGGAACGAGCTGGCGCACGTTCCCCCCATAACCAATAGCCTACCTGATGGCAGAGGACATATTAGTCTTGCTGTCTGCATCGCCATTAACTTCGGTTACTGCTCGTCTTCCTGACACATGTGAGTTTGACACCAAGGGTGTTTTCCTTCCTCTGCTTCCCGGTATATCTATGTACAGGCGGCGTCTTTCTTTCCTTACTTTTCAGAATTGAAGTGACTGGAACATTGGCGCGGAACTTCAACTTCTTCGGTTATGCTCTATTGTTATTTTGATCGGGAGGATTCAATGTAGACCCCCTCACTCTCTTCTCATACTGTTGTGTTGGCGTTTTCCCGGCTTCTTCTTCTGTTGGGACCCCCCTGTGTCCTGTAAAACAGACATGTCCAGTAAGGGGAAATTCCCGCCGGGAACACATGTTCCGCGTCCACCACTATTTCTTCTGGAGAGCGGGAGTGGCGGTGGAGGTGGGCTAGAATCTCTCTTCTGTGACGTCACTTTGCGCCACTACTATGGTCAATGCATTTTGACCGCCGTCTTGAGCGGCCATATTGGAGTCGCTATATTGCATCTCGTATTTCTGTCTTAGAAATCAAAAAGAGTATCACGGAAAACCCTTGTATTCCAAGCTTATTGAAAAACAAGCTACAAGCTTCTGAAATATGAGCGCAGGAGATTTGTAGAGGCTTTCCGTCGTTACGAGGTTAAACAAACTGAACTTCCCTTATTCTGTTTATGTTTCCAGTACCCCACAAAGTAATTAATGTCACTGTCCCCCTTAAAATAGATCAAAAAACAATTTTTTTGATGCGTATTTACTTTAAACTCGCAGGCACTTCTGGTTTAAAATTTGAATTGAAAGCCTGAATAGCAGAAGAATTATATTGAAAACGCATGAAAGTAAATAATTTTACATTGGAAAATTGTAAATAAAGCAATTTCAATGTCTGAAACTTTTATAATTTCAAATTGAAATTTTGATAGATAAACAATTGTTCATGCTTTTTTCGTTATCTCCCATGTTATGAATTCTGTGAGTTTTTAATCTTTTCATTTTGAAATTGTATTATTTTATGACGGTGTCCGCATTTGAAGGGCTCTTATGGCCGGTATAGACTGAACGAATCATCGGAGTATTTTTGAAGTTGGAACTTCGAAAAGCCGCTTTTGGAGAAAAACGCAATCTAAAGTTGTCGAGTAATATGAGCAAAGATTTTATACTTTTTCTTCAGACAGGAGATATATCCACTTTCGGCTGCTTTTGAAACATGAGTATGGTATCAATAAATTAAGTTTAGGTTCTAGTATTATCCTCCACTCAAACCCGAAAAAAATTATTTTGAATCTGACTTAAAAACACGCGAATATCTTCTAAACTGGAACTTCATATTATGATCAATAATTAAAAAGCTCTCCAGATTGAAAGGGAAAACTTAAAAAGTTAACCATATTTTGTATCGAAACGGGAGAATTTTTGAAAGTACAAAACATTCTTTTGGTCAGAAGAGGAAAACTTTTCAAAACTCAATCAGCTTCAAAATTTTGAAACGAATTCTGTTTAAATTTATAAGAATATTATTGTTTAAGAAGATTTTCTTGCACTTTGAAATTTCGCAGTGAATGCTCTGCCGGTACCAGCAACAAATTTCCCTTCCGGCACCGGCAGTCTATCCACTCCGTTGAAATCTTGTGCCATATTTTTCCAGGATTTTTCCCAAATTTTAAAGGTCTAACATATTTCTATAATGATTTTAAAATAAGCTTGATTTTCTATCAACAGCGAATTTTCGGGAATAAATGAAATGGTAACTTGGTATAGGAAATGTCGTTGAAGGACAGTGAATTTTTGTAGAATATATTATTTGATTTGGAACAGACAACTTTTTACAGGGAACGGGAATTTCGGAAAATAATTTTTATTTTGCCGTAGCAGAAGGGAATTTGAAACAATGTTTGCTTAGAATCAGAATTATTATTCTTTTATAAAAGTCTCTGTTCCAAACAATAATCAGAAAGTAAAAGAATCTTTTGAAACCTTTAAAAATGATTTGAATTCATTAAAAGATTCTGAGCACTATTCAACTGATCACAAAAAAAATAATTGCAGGGAAATTTGAAATCATTTGTTGTGTAGGTACCCTGTATATAACAATTTCAGAAAATCGGATAGTCGGACTAATTGTAATTTGGGGTTAGCTCAAGAATGTATTTGAAATCATAGATATATTTTATTATTATATTCACCAATAGAATTGAAGATAACCACCAAGCATAAGACGAGAGTAGAAACAATCATCATCATTTCGTATTAAAGGAAACACTGATGAATGTATTAATTAAGAATTGGATTTACAATGTAACTGATGAATATTCTACTTTTTAGTTCTTTTGTACAACACGTATATCCTATAGTCCTTATCAGTTATTTACATTTCATCAGAGTTAATTTTAAGGCAAAAATGTACTTACTAAATTCGTTGAAGCTGATATCAGAATTTATATAATCTTTTATATTTTATATGTCAGCGGAATCCGTCGTTTACTTAGAAAATTCAATCTCAGTTTTTTGGGGTTCTTTTGACGCTCCATAAGGAGGTTTGGCCGGCGTCAAAGTTCATAGTAATTTAACGGAAATTATTCCCCGGCGACTTCACAAAAAATTTTAATAATATCCCGCTAGCTAAGGGAGCGTCCATATCAAGGTGGCCCTCATTTTTTTGAAAAGATGAATTTTCAACCAAGAAGAATTATGTTCTACCAAAATTATGAATTTTCAAGAAAAAGTGGAATAATTCTATCTCAGATGAAACATTAATTTCCTACCAGAGAAAACGATTTTGAACAAAATGCATGAATATTTAACCAAAGAGATAAGAAAAAAGTAAATGAATTTTGAAGAAAAAAGTTTCGCATTCAACAAAATAGTTGAATTTTGAACGAAAAAAGAGAAAATCATCCATACGGTAGACCAAATTTGCACCTCATGAATTTATCCTCTAAATTCCTTACATGTGCAGATGTCACACCATCCACACATACATGGTAGTCAACATTGAATTAAAAAACGAAATTTCTCATTTAGTAATAAAACAATATAATTTTTGTCGACGATTGAGTTTCAACTGTGATTCTCAAACCAAGTCATATGTATGCAGGATAAAATAAATTTTTTAAACAACTTTTATTTGTACAAACATTTAAGAATATTCCTAGAAAAAAAAGTAGCACCTAAAAATATATTAATCATTCGCCAAATGCAAAAATGAATTATCAAAAAAAAATTAAATTGTGTAAGGAATTAAAATGTTGTTCAAAGATTTACTAGTATTCTAAGAAAAGAAATAAGTACTTGAAGATATCAAAATCTGTCGAAAATTTGGTGAGATAAAATGATTCTGCTGTTTTTATTAGGTAAACCCTGGCGGCGTTCCAGACTGGAGGACCTAAAAAAGCACACTCGATACTTTTTCAACAGGGTAAAAAAAAATTGGAATTGAGACTTGTAGCAACCTTAAGAAGATATAATATGTGATGAGATACAAAATACCGCAATGTACTCATGGAGAGGGTATCGTCAAGGAATCAAAAATATGCCTGACACTGCTAGACTTTAGAGAACCTTAAGGAGTAACTCATCATGTCAACTGAAGGCATTAATATTGACCTTTGGCTGAAATGGTCTTCTTGAAATGAAATCCTTGAACAGCTAATGAGGGTACACTTCCCGATGTCGAAGTTGGATCACACGAATGAGAGAACAGAGAATGAGTCACACCTCTGAGGAGGACCAACCTTGAGAGCCAGAGAATAGACGAATGGACAGTAACCAGTCGTCTTGTCACTTATTTAGAAATGACATTGGCAGTTGAAAAATTCAAACAAATTAAAGCTGCAGAAGATGACAGAATATTCCCTGCATTAAGTCAAGAAGGATTTCAGTCCTCGGTGGGTCCATTGTGCAGCATCTTTCAGGCATGCTTGGCAGTGGAAAACACCTTGCTAGCATGGAGAAAGGTTAAGGCAATCTTCATTCCAAAGCCGGGTAAGAATACATACTATGACGAAAAATCCTCTAGACCGATCATCTTGATACCGTTCATGTCGAAAACACCAGAAAAATCACTGGACCTTTACTTGAAAGAGGAAATTGTAAGGGCAGAACCTTTTCACATAAATAAATTTTTCTCTAAGAAACACTCAGAGAAATGTCCTCTTGTGACAAAAGGATATTTCTTGACGTAAATGGAATTTCCTCTTAAATTTAAGGCTGAGAGGATTTTTATTTGTCTCAACAGAAATCCTTTTGGAGCCAAAATTTTCCTTATGCGACTAACTTCACCTACTCTTGCAGCCAAATAATTCTGTTTGTGTACAAAATATATTCATCTCGTTCAAAACAAAACAGGCAAGAGATCCATGCTTTTGTTTCAAGACAACTTTTTCTCTGAGTGAAGGCAGATCTACCGCAGACGCTCTCTATGTGCTTACCTCCTGCATTAATAGTACAAAGCGGAAAGGTGAAGTAGCAATTGCAGCGTGTTTAGACATAGAGGGGGCATTTAGCATTACCCCAATTAAATCGATACACGATTCTGTTGAAACTCACGGAGCTAGTGACATGGTGATAAGGTGGATGCACTCCATGTTCAAAAGCAGAACAGATCATACTTCGCTACATGGTAATAAAGTGAAGGCCAAAGTTACAAATGGATATTTACAGGTAGAAGTCCTTTCATTCACCCAGTGAGCGCTTGTCATTGATGACCTGATTCGTGTTTCAAACGAATCGGGTTTTTACACTTAAGCTATGTAGATGACCTGATGATCCTGGTAACAGGAAAACATGAGGGTCCGTTAGTGGAACTCATGCAGTCAGCGCTCCACATAGTAGAACAATGGTGTAGGGACCGCTGTTTGTATGTTAACCAGGGACAAGAGAGTACTTATGCATTCTACGAGAAGAAGAAAGCTTCCCAATCTTAGAAATCTTGAGCTCTATGGTAGGGAAGTAGGATTTTCAAAATCAGCGATGTATTTAGGAATAATATTAAACCCTAAATTAACCTGGAAATACCATGTTGATGCAATGGTGGAGAAAGCTAAGATGGCTCTTTGCAACTGTAGATGCGCAGTAAGGAAACCCTGGGGTTTAAAGCACAGGATTACTTACTGGTTATACACAATAATAATCAGACCCATAATAAAAAATGCATTAATTATACGGTTGCCAAGAACTGAATTAATCAATACTATTAAACTACTGGAAAGCCTTCAAAAGATTTTATATTGCACATTTACATGTCATTGTCATTTACATGTCATCAGTCGGAGCTATGACGTTTCTTCAAGAGAAGCAAATTACAATTTTTCCAGGCAACCTGCCACTCAAGTGAGGGCCAATGGTGTACGCCAGCCATCGCGACTACCCCTTTCCGCTGATTTGTGCGGGTCTTGCGTGCCAAAGTTTTTAATAGTGGCAACAGTTCGTAGCGCGTTGATTGTTTGTTCATAACCCTCACACCAATGTCTTTAATTATCACTCTTCAAAAATTACGTATCGGATGAATGCAAAATAATGTGTGATACACGAAATCAGTTTCGTTACTCATGCGGCTTGTTCGTTGACAAGCAATGTGGTTTCGAATTGAAAAAAATTGCCAAAATTTTCGGCACTACTTTCCTGGAAAGTGATCTGGACATCGGATACATTGAAGTCGATCATGAATAATCACAACACCGATTGTGCGATGAGAGCGAAATTTAGTTCTCCTCAAAAAATTCCATAACTCTGACAACTTTCGATTGATTTCGATCAATTAATAGTCGTTTTACTTCAAGCCAGGCTCACTTTCAAAATATTAATGCTAACTAGGGTATTAAACAAAAATATTCCAACTGACGGAACGAAACATATATTCCGGAAGATTCCTTCTGGTCCTTTCTGAAACCATTTAAAATTTGAAAATCAGTTGAAAAATGATGGATTTACTGATTGGTTAGTACGCTAAGTGACCTAAAAACAGTTTTCAACAATATACTGAAAATTTAAGCATGAAAAAATTGTTTTAAACACAATTATGTGTTGTATCCGACCAGACCTACAACCTTCACTAGGTCACTTGAGAAGTTCAAAATTGCTGTAGCACCGTGTTATGTGACAAATGAAAACTAATCATTGTGTGGAAGTACCTAACATATTGAAGAATTTAAAAGTATACTTATCCTTAGTATTTATTTTTGCAAGATTTGAATACAAATCAATAATGTATCCGAATCTATCCTTTGCTCTTTATGCCAATACATTCTGCTCTGAACATTAAAATTACCAATAATAAAGTCATTTGGTGCTATCAGTGTGGGGCGAATCGATGATAAGTGGTAATGAGAGGGTTTACTATTTTTTTCATTACACCTCTATCGAAAATTCGACTTTCGATGCCTGTGGAGTGGGTCGAAAGACGTGTTTTTTACCCTAGGGAAGAAAGTGACAGTTACTACCCGCGGGCTTCGAGCTTCGAGACTTATCTTTAAGCTAACTTCGGTCTCCACCTTCGATCGTGAACGTGTCAAATCTAGTGTGTCGTTTCATTTTCGGAAGAATGGAATTTATTGAAAATTCAATCTATTTCGAAAATGATGGAAATGACGAAATATTTCCCTGTCTACCTTCGGAAATCATGGAAGTTGCCAAAACCGCTGAAAATGATTTAGTTTCCGAAAAATCAAGTTCAAAGTTTTCAACATGGCAGAAAACCGTAAAAACTGATTTAATGTCAGAAAATGTGCTTCTTGCTTATTCTAAAACACTTTCCAAAAATTATCAACCAAGCACACTGTAGTAAATATTGCATGCTAAAATCAATCATTGGAATCAAGAAAAACATCAACATTGGAAATTACTCGCTGTTGACTGCATTTCTAAAGAAAAAAAGTAAGGGATTTCGGAGTACTAAAGCCAATGTTCTGGAAGCAACAGAAATCGAAAAGTTTTTAAACGTAGCTCCCGATGATCTATGGTTGGCAGCCAAAGTAAGTACACAAGCAAAATAACCGTAAATTGCTTATATTTTTCTGTTGTGGTTTCCTATATGAATAATTGTTTTCTGTCGTAAATATTTTTCCAGGTAATTCTTATTTTTGGCATTACTGGAGAAGGCAGAGGATGCGAATTGACAAACGTAAAATTGTCGGATATTGAAGATAAAAACACATTTATGGTAGTGCGAATCCCGGATACAAAAATATATATTCCTCGTTTGTTCGTCATCAAGTCCACATTTGCAGAAATTGTGCGAAAATACATCGCTTTGCGCCCAAAAGATGTGCTTACTGATCGCTTTCTTTTAAATTATCAAAATTCCAAACTGCATGAAGCAAGTGATTGGGAAAAATAAATTCGCAAGCACTCCCAAGGAGGTTGCTCAATACCTCGGATTGCCCGATGCTAATCTTTACAATAGGAACCCTAATAACCCAAGACATCAATTTGTCAACTTTTGATGCTGGATCTGATAATTTTCAGAAATTGAAACATCCATGCACTTTGACAAGAGCATCAAATGTTGAAGACGAAAATGTTTTGTTTGAAGACGCCGATTTTCCTGTCCAGACGTGCTTTTCTCAAACAAACGTCAGTTGCACCTTGACGAAAACAAAATCTTCCAATACCAAAAACGAAAGACAAAATAATCAAATAATAAATATTAAAGATTGCACAGATCATATCCATTATGAAAAATAAAAAAAAGCGGTTGACAGTTCCTTTAAAATTTTATTTTATTAATTTAGAAACTTTATTTTCAAGAAAAACTATTTCATCATAATAGTTCCTTTTTAATGGTATAAGTTTTTGTTTTGGTCATTTGGAGCCTTTCTTGAACTGAAAATAGTCCTATTATCTTCGATTTAAGACTAAAATGGTCAATTTTGCAATAAGAATAATAACTTGTGATGAGAAATATAAAAAGTGCAACAAGCGGTTGACAGTTCCTCAAAAGATTTAATCTATATTAATTTATAAAAAACGTTGATGTTATTTTTAAGAAAAACTATTTTATTATAATAGTTCCTTTTTAATAAGAATAATAATAAGTTATGTTTGAAAATACAAAAAAAATTCGACATTTTTAATTTAATGTATTCATTTATCCTTTATTCACTTCCCCAATTGAATGACAAAATTTGTTGAAACAAATAGAGAAATATAGTCAACGTGTAAAAGAACATGAGAGTAAAGTCAGGCTAAAACATTTCACGCAATCAGCAGTAGCTGAGCATCATATTGAAACAGGACATAGCATTTTGTTTGAAAAAACAACCGTAATCGCAAAAACGTACAATAAATTTCCAAGAAAACATAGAGAAGCAATCGAAATCTTAAAACACCCTAATAACATCAATAGGGACAATGGATATAATACCAATCCGATTTGGCTTTCCGTCCTCCCGGGTTTAAAAAAAAAGACTTGATTGGCCAATCAAGTTCGACCAGTCCCCACCATGGGGCGCTCTGGCCAATCACAGGCATCGTAGAGAATACATACTTAAGAACAACATGACCTGAAACTTCAGTTTCAGGTCAGCCCTGAAGAAGTGAACTGCGATGTTCACGAAACGTCGGCAACATTCATAGTTTCGCACACGATTGAAACCCGAAAAATCTTTAAATTTTTAATTTAAATTTATTAAAGTATTTTACAGTTTACGGACACTTTGAAATATCCTCAAGTCCCTGGACCCCACCGAGGATTAGCCTCAGCCTCTCAGTGACACTCTATGCACCTCCAGTCGAAATTTCGATTTGCGGTGTAATAAAAAATTGTATACGTCACGTAATATACTATTATGTCAATTTTTAAATGTGACACATATCTGCAATTTTAAATTTCATATCACTTTAGAGAATTTAATACCTACGTAATACTGCCCCCCAAATAACAGATATCGCTGTTATAAGTTAGCTTAAAAATTGTATTGGTCCCGCATTTCAAGTTTTGACGAACAGCTATGATGAATCAAAAAAAAATTTTATAATTTGAGCAAAATGATTCCAGCCCCCACCCCTCTCGTTGGTGACAGTGATAACTGAGTTATTGACAAGCCGCAAAAATTTCTGAAATGAAAGTTTTAAATTGTGGTGAATTCTGATTTGGAACAGAAATTTTTTGCATAGTATCTCCTTTTAAATCGGAATTAAAATTCATTTTGAAAATTCCCGTTCAATGTCAAAAATTCTCTATTCCAAATCAAATTATAATTCTCTACGAAAAGTCTTTCTTCGAAGTTACTGTTTTTATGATTCCTGTTCCATGAGAAAAGTTTCCGGTTTCAAGTTAAATTATAAATCTGTAGGAAACGCCTGGTTTTTAACGAAAAATTTTGTTCTAATGTGAACCTGAAATAAAAATAATAATTTTTTTAGAACCCTCCCTGTATCACAGTTAAAATTATAATTTTGTGCGGAAGTTGCCTGTATCAAAATCAAAATCATTATTACTTATGAAATTTCACGTTTAAAAGATGAAATTATAATTCTTCAGGAGAATCTTCAGTTCCAATTTTCAAAATTATATTTTTTTACTGTAATTTCCTGCCCTAAACTCAAAATAAGAATTATTCACTGAAATTCACTGTCCCAACTTAAAATTGTTGTTAATACTTATTTTTAATACAAAATTCGTTTTTTCCCTCAAATTTTCGACAGTTGAATTTTCGGTAGTTGAATCTTCAATTCTCTTCCATTTCCAACGTTTAATCTTCAATCGTTAAAAATTGAACTGTTGAGAGACCATTGGATTTGCCAAATTATTCTTTGTCAGTGGCGGCTCTGACCTTCTCCTTGTGAAAGACAACAATATTTATTTTTAAGCAGATTTTCAGGCATATTTAGAAACTGTGGAGGAAAATTGCGCAATATTTGCTTACTTATTCAATGAAACTGTGCTGACGTCAAATATTATGAAATTTTAGTCTGATTTATATTTACTCACAAAATTATCTGAGTTTCTTAAGGTAAATGCGTGGTCAAATATTTTGCATAGAGTTGACTAATCGTTCGGAAATTTCAGGACAACTAGTTCATCCCCTTGTTCTTTCTCCCATTTTTTCGGGATTTATTTGAATAAAAATCTACCCGCTGTGCGGGGATATTCTCCTCGCTCGCAAGTTTGAGCGCGCCTGTCAGATCTGGCGCTTCGCGCTCGATAATAGGTTACCTCGCGCTTTGCGCACGGACATATTTAACCCTCGCGCTTCGCGCTTTGTTATTCATTCTTTGGCCTGGGAATGCTTGAATGAAATTTTGTCAAAAACATCTCTTTTAGACCACAGTATTTGTATGCATCTTCATATTCGGAATTTTCTACCTAATTAAGTATAGTTAAAGAATAAATTGCTTAAAACTCTGTAGGCTTTGAGGTATACATTCTCATCGTGACACACGCGCTACGCGCTCGATTTTTTATGGGCATTTTAAAATTTATATTTATTTTCTGAATTATATTACAATTAAAAGGTACAATCCTTTTTTCAGACATTCTTCCCTATCTAAACTAAAAATCCTACAAGTCTTCTTTTAGACTTTTAACGTATCTCGCGTCGTTTGGCGTTATATGGAAATTTTTCATTTTTACATATCATGTGAAAATGATCAATCTTAGTTTTGTTTAAAAAATTGTTCATAACAATCCCATAAATTATTTCTTATTTAGGTTCGCTGGTTTGTCATCGCAATAAATGTTACTCCGAAAATGATTGATGAAAAAACCATTTTTTTCTACGAGAAAACGGCCGATTGGGAGACTTGTTTAATTAAATTGTTATTAACAATCTATGTTGTTCATATTCAAATATCATTCATATTTAACTATGAGAAAAACTTATTTATCAAGAATTTTTTTATAAAAATGTTTAAAAAAAAAATTAATTGTTAACTTATGCTGATTTTTGTTACAAATTATGACTCTTGTGAGAAATAATAAATTTAAAATTTAAACATTTTTCGGGTTTCAATCGTGTGCGAAACTACGAAACGTCGACAAGATTCGTAGTTTCGCACACGATTGGAACCCGGAAAAGCTTTAAATTTTTAAATGGTTTTTTTTTTAATTTTGTCACTTTATTTGTTTACATATTGTTGCTATGTGAAAAAAATTTAAAAATAGCAAACCACAATTCCCTTCAAAATTTTATCATGAGCATTTCTAAAAAAAAAACGTTCAAATCGGTTAAGAAATATGACCTGCAGGCGATTATGAAAAGTAAATTCCTATTCGTCACTTAGTTTTTTTTATAGGAATTGCAGAAATATAAAAAAATAATATAGTTATTCAACAAATTGTCTGAACAAACAAAAAATCCGCACCTATATATTTCGGATACGAATCTGGAGGTGCTTTTAGTTTTTCGATATGACTCTTAGTTTGTTTATAATTAATCACAAAAGTTTCAAATCCGTATTTGTGGCAAATTTCAATGTTGTAAAAAAGCGCGTTTTCTAAGAAACAGTTGAATATCCCTCCCAGAAATATAAATTTTCAACAAAAATGTTCATTTTCAACCCAATAGTTGAATTTTTAGATAACGTTCCGAATAGCGCTCAACTCCGATTTTTTTTATACACGTTTATCTCAAGAACGATTAAAAATTTTTGAAAATAATTTCAACAAAAATTGTAGAATTCTTCTGGATTCGAATGAGGATCTTTTGTATTTCCAACATTAGTATAAAGTTGGCAGAATGGAACTCTTGGCTTATAATTTTTTATTCCGAATCAAAGAGGCTAACTTTTTTATTTTTAACATTATTTTCAATATTTTAATTAAGTCGAATGAGGAAAAACTCTGTAATTTTTATATTTTTCTTAAGATAATAGTTGCACGCACGAGGAAATTGGAACGTGTAGGTACTGAAGTTCATGTGGTTTATTATAAAAAAATGTTTGTTCACTTTTAAAATTAACTTATTCAACAAATGTTTAAAAACTTGTCATACAAAGAGATTTAATGAAAATGAAATAAATCGTAGTATAATTAGAGAGTAAGTGCATAGTTCAAAGTTCACGGTGGATAAATCTCGGATAGCAAAAAAGTTCGAAGTAGTACACTTCCAATTGGAACGTGCTCTTCAAATTTTACAAAGTTTCGGAGTCTGATTTGGAAGAAAAAAAAATCTGCCCGCTTCGCGGGCACATTCTCATAGCGCGCTTCGCGCGCGGCTCGCTTCGCTCGCAAGTTTCAGCGCGCCTAGGGCGCGCACCTGTTGGATCTCGCGCTTCGCGCTCGATTGGGTATTCATCTCGCGCTTCGCGCTCGATTATATGTTTATCTCGCGCTTCGCGCTCGATATTGTATTCACCTCGCGCTGCGCGCTCGGACACATTTGTCGTCTAGGTTTTCACACTTCGTGTCCTCGCTAGTGCACGCTTCGCGGGCTAATACTCTCTTAAAGCTTCATCGTTATGACCTGCTTTTGGTTTAATTATGTCAGTTTTACATAAAAAGAAGAACTAATTTACTTAAGGTTCTATCGACCTTAAGGAACACATTCTCATCACGACACTCGCGCTTCGCGCTCGATATTTCGTTTGATCATCATGTGAACCTCGCGCTTCACGCTCGTTTCTGTTCATCGTATAATAGAAACCCAAAAGTTCGCAACGACCATATGTTATGTTCAATCTTCTTCAGATAAAAATGACTAAAGTTGTATTTGATTTAAAATGAAGAAGGTAATTCCTTTACTTTAGCGTATATTTCCGTATCTTTATAATAAATCCTACAATCAGAAAGATTTTTTTCCAACTATCTGAAAAGGGGAGAAAAGAAGTATTTAAGTCGTTTTTGGAACATATATCTTGCTTTTTCATTCATAATCAAACCGACCCCTTGACTACCATGTGATTCCCTATCTACTCCTAACCATATTTCAAAACCGCTTTTCAACACCCCATTTTCTATGTTTCTACTTTCGCATCCCTTTTTCTTTGTCTCAGGTACACATAAAATATCTAGTTTCCTAGCATGCATAGTTTCTCGTAGTTCTCTTACTTTAAGATCATTCACTCCTCTAGCATTACAAACACCCAGTCTCCATTCATCGCCTGAAACTCAAACTTTACGTTTACCGTGTGTATGCATTTAGTCAATCAAAGTTTCAGTCCAGTCCGAGGCTACTTTATTGTTTGTATTGTTCATGTTTAGATTGTACACCCAACTACCACCTTTATGCGCGAAATTTGCTTTGCGAGTTGAAATCATGTCCAAGTCAAGTAGTGATTCACCGTATAGTGGAGAGTCCAGCTCTAACGTCAGTCCCACGAAAACTTCT
>CAKNYM010052082.1:518187-589032 GCA_932195095.1 Andricus curvator
TGGGACGCGGAACATGTGTTCTCGCAGGGAATTTCCCCGAGTTGGGCATGCCTGATTGAAAACATCTAGTTTAAAATATAAATTGAAAGCCTAAATTGGGCAATAATTATATTGAAAACGCACAAAATTGAATAATTTTATGTTGAAAAATTAAAAATGAAGCAATTTCAATCGCTGAAACTTTTATTATTTCAAATTAATAGTGTTAGTAGTTGATTTATAATTAAAAAGTTTTCCAGATTGAGAGGGAACATTCAAAAGTAAACAATTTTTTGTTTAGAAGGAGTAACTTGAAATTTTAAAAATTTTTGAATTGAAAGTAGGAAATTTTAAAAATTAAATCATTTTTGGTTTGAAAAGGGGAGATGTAACATATAACAGTTTTTTTATTTTAAAGGGGGAGATTTGTCGTTTGATTGAAAGTGATAAGATGTTAAAAGTCTCAAACTGCAGTTTCAGATCAAATATTTAAAATCTTTTCTAGAAAAAGGAGCTAAAGTTAAAAATTATTCAATAATCAGAGAAGTCCAAAAAAATCCAATATGAGATTGGATTGGCCTTTGATATGTAAAACTTCTTTAGGTGACCTAAACTGATCGTCAAGTTCGTTAGTTCGTCAATTCAAAAAGTTGGAGCATTTTCAATATTTTTGAGACCACTTTTTTCAAGATGCAAAAATTCTCTGTAAGGTTATTCATAGTCATCAAGAAGAAGAACAATTCCTCTTCGTGACTTCTTCTGATAAAAAAAAATTATCAGAGTTATAACAATTAACATATCCTTCAGAAATCAAAAATTCAAATGTTGATCGCACAAAAAAATAATGAAAAATAAAAAATTCCATTTTGTGGTCAAACTATGCAAGATAAGACGAATGATGATTTACAAAAATTGTGCACTAAAAAAAATACAAATTTGTTATCGAACACTCTTTGATAGGACGTGTAGTTTTTATTTTATTCGTGAAGACAACATTTAAAAAAATTGAATTTCTGAACACACGACACAAGTTAAGAAAAAACAATTAGACAAAAGTTGTTATCCCAAAAAGAGCTATAATTTTACAACTCATAATTTTTCATAGGACGCGTAGTTTTTGTTTTAATTGTGAAAAATAACATTCAAAATAAAAAAAAATACATTTTTAGAAAAATGACGCAAGGGACGAAAAAAAATTATGAAAAAAAGTTGTACACCCAAAAAAGATCTAGAAATTTTTTATTGATCATGTTTTGATGGAACGCGCAGTTTTTTCTTTAATCGTAAGAAGTATGATTAAAAATACAAATTTTTTTTTTAAATGACACAAGGTACAAAAAAAATTAATAGACAAAAGTTGTTCACGCAAAAAGGATCTACAAATTTGATATTATTTATTTTTTGATAAGGCGAGTAGATTTTCTTCTATTCTTAAAAAATTAAACTCAAAATAAAGAAATTAAATTGTTCGAAGAACCACACGAAAGACGGAAAAAAATGAACAGACAAAAGTTGTTCAAACAAAAAAGATCAAAAAATTTGTTATGAGAATACATTAGAAATTAAAAAATGAACTTTTTGGAAAAACGAGGCAAGTTACAATAACTTTTTATTTGACAAAATTTTTCGCCTAAATTGTATCTATGCAATAGCATAGAACCACTTTACGCTAGGATGCATATTTTTGGTTAAAATCGTAAAAAATATAATTGAAAATCCACAAATTAGGTTTATGGAAAAACGAAACAAGTTGAAATAAAATGTACAAATAACAAATTTTTGTATAGAATACGCATTTCTTTAATTATAAAAATAAGATTATGAAAATACGTCTGTTTTAATAACAATGCATATTATAAATTCTAATAATATAACTTTTTTGAAATGATACATTTTTTCAGGGTTGTTCAGAATAAAATTTGATGCAAACTAAGGAACAAATATTAAAGTAATCATGATAAATAAAAATTTTTACTTTATTTCGCAATATTTGAATGAGCAATCCCAGGCCGAGGTATAGAAATAAGTGGAACATACACTGTTAAAAATGTTTGGAATTCTCCAACACTTCTACAATACAAGCGTAAGGTAAAATTGCAAACACGGTATTGGAATGCCGAGTATTCCAATACATGTATTGTAGCGTTTATAAATCGAAAATTATGTAGAAGGAATTCACGGAATTTATGGAATTCGCGGAATTCACCAAATTCATGGAATTCATGAACTTTATGGAATTCACGGAATTCATGGGATTCGCGGAATTCGCGAAATGTATGGAATTCATAGAATTCACGGAATTCATGAAATTCACGGGATTTATGAAATTCACGGAATTCATGAAACTTAAGGAATCCACGAAATTTATGGAATTCATGGAATTCGCGTAATTAATGCAATTCACGGAATTCAAGGAATTCACAAAATTTATGGAATTCACGGAATTCATGGAATTCGCGGAATTCATGAAATTCAAGGAATTCACGGGATTTATGAAATTCACGGAATTCATGAAATTCAAGGAATTCACGAAATTTATGGAATTCATGGAATTCACGGAATTCACAGAATTCGCGGAATTAACTAAATTTATGGAATTCACGGAATTCATGAAATTGACGAAATGTATGGAATTCACGGAATTCATGAAATTCACGGGATTTATGGAATTCATGAAATTCATGGCGATGTCAACGGCGATACCACGCTGAAAAAACCAGTTCTCGTCAGATCACTGAAGTTAAGCAGCGTTGGGCGCGGTTAGTAATTGGATGGGTGACCATTCGAGAATACTGCGTGCTGTTGGCATATTATGGGTGTGGTGAGCCCACACTTGTAGTAGCTATTTACTACAAGAAACTATCTACCTAGAAACACTACCCAAATCGGGTAGTGTCACGCCTACCCTGAAAGGGAAATGTCTTAATGGTATATATACATGGAATTCACGGAATTCACGGAATCCACGAAATTCGCCGAATTCACGGAATTCACGGAATCCACGAAATTCGCCGAATTCACGGAATTCACGGAATTCATGGAATTCATAGAATTCACGGAATTCATGATTTCATTCATGAATTCATGAATTCATTCACGCCTACCCTGAAAGGGAAATGGCTTAATGGTATACCACGGAATTCATGAAATTCGCAGAAATCACGAAATTCATGGAATTCACGGAATTCATTGAATTCATGGAATTCATGGAATTCATGGAATTCATGGAATTCACGGAATTCATGGAATTCGTGCAATTCATGGAATTCACGGAATTTAATTGCCAACGGCCATACCACGCTGAAAAAACCAGTTCTCGTCCGATCACTGAAGTTAAGCAGCGTTGGGCGAGGTTAGTACTTGGATGGGTGACCATTCGAGAATACTGCGTGCTTTTGGCCCATAGTGGGTGTGATGAGCCCACACTTGTAGTTATTTACTACAAGAAACTATCCACCTAGAAACACTACCCGAACCGGGTAGTGTCACGCCTACCCTGAAAGGGAAATGGCTTAATGGTATACATGGTATTCACGGAATTCACGGAATTCACGGAATTCATGGAATTCATGAAATTCACTAAAATCATGGAATTCATGAAATTCACTGTATTCATGGAATTCACGAAATTATTGGAATTCACGGGATTCATGGTATTCACGAAATTTATGGGATTCACGGAATTCATGGAGCTCATGGAATTCATGGAACTCACGGAATTCATATAATTCAGGGAATTCATGTAATTTATTAAATTCTCGGGATTGACTGTATTCACGGAATTCGCGGAATTAACTGAATTCAAGGAATTCACGGAATTCATGAAATTCACTGAATTTACGGAATTCTCGGTATTCGCGTTCCATGAATTCCTTGAATTCCGTGAATTCATTGAACTCCATGAATTCTTTGAATTCTCCGAATTCATTAAATTCTTTAAATTCTGTGAATTCAATGAATACCATGAATCGAACGAATTTTTTTAATTTCATGAATTCCGTGAATTCATCAAAATCCATGAATTCCATGAATTCCTTGAATTCCACGCATTCATTGAATACCTCGAATTCCTTGAATTTCGTGAATTCTTTGAATTTGTGAATTCCTTGAATTTCGTGAGTTCCTTGAATTCCGTAAATTCCTTGAATTTCGTGAGTTCCTTGAATTCCGTAAATTCCTTAAATGTCGTGAACTTCATGAATTCCACGAATTCCTTGAATTTCATGAATTCCTTGAATTCTATGAATTCCGCGAATTTCGTTTTTTTCTTCAATTCCTTGAAATCCTTGAATTCTTTAAATTCCATCAATTCCTTGAATTCCATCAATTCCTTCAATTCCATCAATTCCGTGAATTCCATTAATTCCGTGAATTCCTTGAATTCTATGAATTCCTTGAAATCTATGAATTCCGCCAATTTCGTGATTTCCTTTAATTCCATGAAATATTTGAATTCCTTGAATACTATGAATTTCATGAATTCCGTGAATTCCATGAGTTCTGTTAATTCCATGAATTCCGTTAATTCCATGAATTCTGTTAATTCAATGAATTTCCTGCATTCCATGAATTCCGTAAATTCCGTGAATTTTGTGAAATCCTGATATTCCGTGAATTTCTTGAATTCCATGAATACCTTGAATTCCATAAATTTCAAGAATTCAATTAATTATGTGAATTCCATGAATGTCCTTAGAATTGATTTACGTTTTTTTTTTTTTTTTTTTTTTCATTTTTTCGGTTCAACAGGTGTCGAGATATCCAGCCGCCAATATGATGCAGAAGTGTTACTGGCTACTGGAAATGTATAGTGAAATTCCAATACATGTGAGTACCATTGCAGTACCAGCATTTGGGAACTACAACATTTTGTATTGTAGCGTTACCTTACGTTTCGGAAATAAACTTCCACTACATTTGTTGGAAGTTTCGAGCGGAAATTTTTAATAGTGTACATTTGATATAATAGCGTTGAAAATAATTCAAAAAAGTACACATTTTGCACAAAATCGAGTTCGAAGCACGAAATACGTTATGTGAATGTGTTCGTTAAAGCCGAAGGAGCTTTAACATAAGAGAATTCACAATCACCAAATTACTGTTGTCGATGCTTTGATCTTTATTTATAAAAAGTTTGTGCACAAATGTGGCGGAAGTACTGAGTTCAAGCGCGTAGCGCGAGGTTAATACATTAAAGAGCGCGAAGCGCATGATAAAAATATTTCCGAGCGCGAAGCGCAAAAATCTTTGAATATTACTCATTCTGAAATTTATCTTTTAATTAGCTTCTTTTTCACTTTTTGTAACAGCGATTTTTTGTGAATGAATGCAATTGTGACTTGGAATAGGGAATTTTGGTGAAGAATCATAATTTCGATTTTGAGACAGAATTTTTCCATCAAGAAATTATGATTTTTACTTTCGAACAGGAAATTTTTGTAAAAAATATTATTTGACTTAAAACAGAGAATATCAAAATGAAATGGGAATTCCGGAAAATAATTTTTATTTTGCTTCAGAGGAAGAGAATGTGAAAGAATCCTTGAATGAGTTCAGAATTATCATTCTTTTACCAAATTCTCTGTTCCAAATCAGAATTTTAAATCTTTTCCTTAATTTCTTGTTCCCAAGAAATTCTCTTTTGTATATTCTAAGATATTCGACAAATCTCTTGAAACCTTTAAAAATATTTTAGATGCTTTGAAATCTTCTAAACTCTTTTCGATTGATCGGGAAAAATTAACAATTGACGGGGAATTTAAAATCATCCATCGCTTGGACACCCTGTAAATGTGTCAGAAAAGTGGATGGGCAGAAAATTTGTATTTGCTGAAAGCTTAAGAATGTACGTCGAATTTGAGATATATTTAATTACTATATTCACCAATAGAATTGAGGATAACCACAAAGAATAATAAGAAAACAGAAACAATCCTCATCTTTTCAAATTAGACAAAAAACTGATTATTTTATCAATGAAGAATTCGATAACCAATGTAACTGATGATTATTCAAGCGTTGAATTAATTAGTACAACATATATTTAAAAAAATTATTACAAAAAATACATTACATATCCTATAGTCGTTATCTCTCAGATTGTAGACGTTAAGCTTGTCCTTATCAGTTATTAACATTTCATTAGAGTCAGTTTAAAAAAAATGTACTTAATTAATTCAATAAGAGTTTTGGAAATTTCAAAAGATTCCTAACCATTTTGAAAGATTTAAAAGGTTTCTGATTTGGAATTTTTTCTTGTATTCCCTCCTTCTAAATCAGAATGAAATTAATTTTTGAAATTCCTATTTCATGTCAAAAATTTCCTTTTCAAGTCGAATCAGAATTCTTCATGGAAATTCTCTGTCCGAAAATGAAAATTATAATTATTTACGGATTTATTTACAAAGTTTTCTATTATTATTCAGAAATATAGGAACTCCCTATTTTTAAAATTTGAAAAAGGGAAGTTTTGAATTGTGACGAATTCTGACTTGGAATAGTGATTTTTTATATTCCCGTTCCCTGAAAAAAATTATCTGTTCCGTGTCAGAATCATATTGACCTATTTACGGAAATTTCCTGTTCCAAATCACAAATTTTTTATGAAAAACTCATCCTGATCCAATTTTTCTACATATGAAGATTTTACAATCTTAGAAAATCGTTTGGCGCTGTCTTCCAAGATTTTTTATCTACTTCTGGAAGTCATTTACGAATTATTTATTTTATCGAGGATTACAGTAGTGATTAAATATAATTACACAAAATTTAAGTTGGAACCCTTAATTGCCAATTTTATTTCTACATAATAGTATGTTAACATTGTAAACTTCAAATCCTCATAATATTGAATGAAATTCTTAATCGAAACTAATTAGAAAAATTTTTATGCAAAAGAGACGCAGTATGAAGAGGAAGATGAATTTTAATCAAGAAAGATTTTGCAGACAGGAAAGAAAAAAAAATAAATTGTATCAGTTTCAACTCAGAAGGATGATTGTTCTACAAAATAGTTAATTGTTTTTCACGCCTCCTCCTTCTGCTTAGTTCCTTTGTTCGGTCCATTTTCGATCATTCCTTTGCCTTGTGCCCAAGGAATGTCACATGGTTGTATTGAACTGCGAAAAGTATTTACAAAAATTAAAAATGAGAAGAAACGATCACTTGGACGATGAGGAAGAAAGGAAGACAAGAAGTAAAGATTTACTCGATTTAAAAAGAAAGTTTAGGGAATAAGAACGGGAACTCCAACGCTTGAGGAAAAACCGTAACTATAGCCTCAAGATTTCTTTTCAGCTTGTCAACATTCCATTTCATGAAGAGCAGAACAAGTTTTCTCAACGAAGAAACAAACGTTTCTTCATAAAGGAACAAGTTTTCTGAATAAAGGAACAATTTTCCGTAAAAAAGTGAACAAGTTTTCTCAATAAAGGGACAAGTTCCCTCAGAAAAGCACAAGTTTCTTCAAGAAAGGAACAAGCTTCGTCAAAAAAGGAACAAGTTTTCTCAATGAAGGATCAAGTTTTCTCGATAAAAAAAACAATTTTTGTCCTTTGCAGGATACGAGGCGTCACGAGACAGCTGTTGCGTAGTTTTGTCAGTGATGCAGATCACGCAGTGGTTCATCAGAACGTTACGAAAGGTACTCAGGCCGAGACAGCTCACAAGAGTCCTTCAGCTCTTCTACGAATGGATCAAGAAGTCACTCTCATGATTCTCATTCACCTGAAAGGATATTAAGGGAGTGGAGTGAATCTCCAATAATTACACCAGATAATCTCAACAAGATTGAGAAAAAGGGAACTTCAGAAAGTCCAGGAGAAGCCGCTATTCTTCCAGAAAATAAGACAGAGGACCTTTTTGTAACTCTGGATCCAGAGCTCCTCGAAGCCATTGGAAAACTGCTAGATTTGGACACCCAATTAGGTCCACCAATCCTCAACCGACATCCTTGTCCAGTGGAACGAAATTTCAGAAAAAGGGTTGCCAAAAGAGGAAATCATAGAGTTGTTTTGAAAGTATGCAATGCCTGAAAATTGCAAGCAGCTTGAGCCTCCGAAGCTTGATGTAGAAGTAAAAGTCTCTCTTCTGGAACCTCCAGTAAAAAGAGACTCTAAAATTATGGAAAAACAGCAGAAAGTGGCAATTTGTTTGTCAGCCTTAGGGCCTTTATTATCAAAATCGTCCAAAAAAGAGAAAGTCGATAGAGTACTGCTTATTGCAACTCTAAGCGATACCGCACGCTTGTTGGTGGAGGAAACATTGACCAGACGTTTCATTATTCTTTCGAATTTAAATCCATCGATTAAAGAAACTTCAATCACAACCAAGGCAGATGAACCGTTATTTAATAAAGTCCTGCCTGAAACGCTGAAAACTGCAAAATCGTTGGAAAAAGCATGAAACAATTTAAAACAAGGAAAACAATCTTAATCCAGCGCGACGCTACCAAAACCTTCAAAAAACTTGAAAGGCCCACATTGTCAGCAACCATATCGTCGGATGGGTCACGATGAGTAGAGGATGAGATTGATTACAGCTTATCACAATAAACCTTTAAGCTTTTCTGTACAACCTTAAGTTATCCTGATATCGACCTTTTTGCCAGCAGAGCAAACACAAAATGTCGTAATTACGTGTCTTGGAAAAACGACCCACATTCCGTCGCAATTATCGCATTTACGATTAAGTGGAATGATCAATTATCTTACGCCTTTCGTTCCTTTGCTATCATTCCAAAAGTTCTAAAAAAGAGTTATAATGACGAAGCCAGGGGAATTCTGATAGTTCCAAATTGGGCAAGCCAACCTTGGTTTCCTCAGTGTATGGAAATGTTTGAAACAAAACCCTTAATCGTTAGACCTCAGTTTAATCGTTTATCTTCTTCTGATAGGAAAGCGCATTCACTATTGTGTCAGCTTTCCCTGGTGTGCGGAATATCCTGCAAGAAGCGTGCAAATTGAAGTGCATGTCTACTGAAACGATAAAAGTCAACATAGCATCATTAGTGGATTCTTCCTTACGTCAGTATGAGGTCGGATTGAAAAAGTGGTGGAATTTTTGCCACTCAACTAACTCTGAAGTTTTTTCTGCAACGATAAAACAAGTCTTGGATTGTCTCACAAATGAGTTCGAAAATGGATTATCATATGCGTCTATAAATTCTATCAGATCAGCAATGGTATTGATTCTTGGACCAGAGATTGGAGAAGACCCAGATATTAGGAGATTTTGTAAGGGGACATCCAATCTTCGACCAACTTCACCTAAATACAATTCTACCTGGGATCCAAAAATTGTATTGGATTTCATCACAATCTGGTTTCCAAATGAAGAAATATTTTTGGAAAAACTCTGTGTAAAACTCGCTACACTTTTAGCACTCACTGCTGGTCAACAGATGCAAACTCTTATAGCAATAGACGTCAGAAATGTAGTGAAGACTAGTGAACATATCGAAATCAAAATTCCCGCTCGTTTAAAAAATTCTGGCCCCAAAAATTGCAGTCAAATTTGATCTAAACTTTTTACCCAGACGATCCTACAATTTGTGTAGCGAAGGCTTTCGAATCATATGTGAAACGAACCTGTCTCCTTCGCAACAAAACAACAAATATGTTTATCTCATGGAAAAAACCTCATGAGGCGATTTCCATGCAGTCTCTGAGTCGAGGGATTGAAAATGTCCTGGAAAAGAGTGGTCTAGATTCTTCAACATTCTCAGCATACCCAACTCGACATGCGCCAGCGTCTATTTCCAGAAATGGAGGCATCATCATCGACGTTATCAAAAAGACAGCTGGTTGGACAGAAAATTCTCAGACGTTTGCCAAAAAAATACTTTTTCAAAAAGTATAAGAACTTTTAACAAAAGAATTTAATTAATTCCGAAGAAAAAGTTTCAACTAAACAGTTAAATTACTGAAAAGAAAATTAAAGAAAAGAGTTCAATTTTCAACAAAAAAATTTAATTTTCAACCAAACTGTTTTTTTTTACAAAACAGATTGATTAAATAACTTTTCAATTTGGAAGGACAAACTTTCTATTTGAAAAGACACAGTTGCCTTTTCGAAACAAAATATTACGTTTCGATAAAATAATTAAAATTCTAATAAAATTCTAAAAAAATAAATTTCTTCGACTGAGAGCCAATTACTATTTTTATTCGATTCACAGACAATTTTTTTCAATCAGAGAATCTTCCGTTTGAGTGTTCCCGGAGATTCTGTCCCAAGGTAAACTGATAATAAACGCGCGAGAAATTTATAGATGAATAAATAATGTGATCCTGACGAACAATTTTTATCTCCATAAGCCCCACAATGAAAGCCTTCAATGATCGATGCTCGGGAAGTGGAAAACACAAATATCCCAAAATAGTATATATACAGTCACGAAACATCAGAATATTCATTGGTTTTTGTTTTCGAAATTCTTTTAGAAATTTTTCGGTAATCAGTGTTTTGTATGGTTAAAGAAAATGAAAATCTGTGCTCTGCTGTTCACCGCAGTGGTTGTTCTGAATTCTGTTGGTAAGTAAAGGGTGATTCAATAGTCCGGAGACTTATTTTAGGCACGTGTAAAAGTAGAACCAGAAAGAGTATCTAAATGCAGTGGCTTATATTGTAGACTTTTATTTTAAATCTATCGAATAGCACGTTGACATTACAGCGAATAGACCATTACCTTCGATTGTACGCAGCTTACTCGGAAGGCTATCCTTCACGCGTTGGACGACCGATGCAAAACGACCATCAAATGATGGTGGTTTCTTGCTTCCCAACCATGTTCCTAACCTTACACATTTGAGAATTTCGTAGATTGTCATTTTCTGGTACAAATTCAATCTTTTGACTTTTGACCTATTCTTGTGTTTTTTTTTGCCTGATGTCGTGCTAAAGCAAGTTGTGTTGTTACAGTTTATTTTATTGTGTGAATTGATACATTATTGACGCGATTGCAGATGTTTTCTGAAAAAAATCATGCGCACAACAGAGGGGACATATCATCTCACATGCGGCAAGTCACATCTGCGGCATGTCACATCTGCGACATGTCAAACCTGCGGCATGTCACATCTGCGGCATGTCAAACCTGCGGCATGTCACATTTACGGCATGTCACATCTGCATCATGTCTCATCTGCGGCATGTCACAACTGCGGCATCTCTATCTAGCGGCTTCTCTCCCGCGCGGCATTTCTCACAGTGAAATTGACATTTTTGCGGCATCTCTCACCGCACCCCTGTGACTGGCCAAAGAAATAATGTTGGTCAACCCCAACCCCTTTTCCAATGTCTAGTGGGGGGGGGGCGGGAGGGCACCCCTGTGACTGGGCACAGAAACAATATTGGTCGAATCCCTTTCCACTGGCGAGAGATGCCGCTAGGTAGAGATGCCGCACTTGTGACATGCCGCAGATGAGACATGCCGCAGATGTGACATGCCGCAGGTGTGCCTTGCCGCAGAGAAACTTGTCGCATGTGAGATGATAGGGACCCCTCAACAGAATCTTCTGTATAGACCTAGCACGCAGCCGCTACGCAGTCGTCCAACGCGTGATGGATAGCATTCATAGTGTAAATCAAGCACAATATCAAACAAACCAAATCTTTACATCATCAATTTTATTGCTACTTTTTTGTTTTGTAGAGAAAATATAGATTGCCAAAGATTTCATTGGAAATTTCGTTTTTGAAAGTTATTGTAGTTTTTCTGTTTGGGACACTTTTTGAGACAACCCATGGATTGCACTAGTAGCTAAAACGCTTAGCATGGTTTTTATCTAATTTACTCAAATTTTTTTTCTCAATTGAAAAATCCCAAAAATTCAAATTTTAAGGTTTCACTTGGATTATTTTTCAAACTTTATTGCTAGAAATTGCAGGCCCCGATTTCCTTTATACTTCTTTTTCCATGCTTTACAATGTCCGTTTGAGAAAAATGATAAACCTATGTGCTTCACATGAATCTATTTCTAAAATTTTGTATCAAATTTCTGCTTGAAATAGCAGTTTGTTACTAGTTAATGCAATATTTGTTGTTTAGGTAACACAAAAAAGTGTTTGAAATCATTTAATTGGAAAGTTTAATTTTTAGTTAATTTATTATAACCTCAGTGACCAGCAAAATATTTTTTCTCTTGCAATACCTAGATACATTGTTTGTTCTGCCTACGATTATATCAAGCATATGAAGAACAAGGTTCATATAAGGTTTATTGTAAAATAAAGGAAGAGAAATTTAAATGTCAATCATGAAGTGGTTTAACTAGCTTATCTTTAAGTTAGTCTATTTGATACTGAAATACCAAATAACTCGTATTTGCTGATTTCCACAGTAGAAAGATCTTAAAAACTTATTTCTCTTACATACAAATATTGAATTTAATACTTCAAAAAATTTCTTTTTGCAAAAACTGCTTTTTACTAATATAAGAATGATATTCACTCACAAAAATAATTAAAAAGTTAACAATAACAATTGTTATAATTGGGCAAATTTTTTTATGGACGTATAGTACCATCAGTTCTATGATTTAGTAAAAAATTATTATATTAACAAAATTAACTTTAATTATTCATTTAAGTCATTCTGGGACTGTTCCAGGCCCCAGAAAAATTGAAATTAAAATTATTATAAAAAGAAGAGAAAAACATGCCCTCATTTTTTCAAAAAATTAATTTCCTTCATTTGCCTGGATTACTACAGATGTCAGAGTCATAATACTCAGTAAAATATTTGAATTTAAATGTTCATGAAAAATCATGACAAACATAGTCAAGATTTTGGTAGTTTTCAGCAGAAAAAAGATTTTTAAATTAAAATAGCTTGAGACTGAGCTTAATACGAATAAAGCAATGAAAAAAATAATTGTAAATAAAAGACACAATGAAAAATCTTCTAAGAACAACCCGAAGACTAAGCAGGCGAAAAAAATAAGTAATAACTACGATGATTTATTTAGAAAAATATTTATGAATTTCATTGTTAACTTTTTAATTAACCAATCTTTTGTTGAAAATTTGTTGCTTTTTTGGTTGAGAGCTGATTTTCTTTAGTTGAAAATTAATCTTCTTGATCAAATCATAAGTTACACTACTTTCTTAATTTTTGTTTTTTGGTTCAAGATTAGGGTGGTCTATATTTTTTTTTTTTAATTTTTATACATATAGACTGGAAATTTATTCATATCAACACAATAATGAATAACATGAGGCAACTATTTTGTTTAAAGTTAGTTGCTTTTTTAGTTGAGAATCAATTTTTTTTTAACTCAAGATTTATTTATTCTTATGTTCGTTGAAAATTGACGTTTTTAGTTAAGAATTATTTTTGTTTGGTTAAGTTGAACCGCTTTTTATTACAAATTGAAATCCTTTTTAGTTAAAATATTAGCTACCCTAGTGGAAAAATTTGTACAAGAAAGTACAAAAAACTAAAACCATTTTTACAGGAATCTGCAAATAAATGCAATAAACTACAAACTAAATTTCAGAAAAGTACAACTTTTTTTCTATCATTGGCACGAATTTTGTACTTTTTCGTATACTCCTGTATTTTATTGTATCGAATAATCGATATTAATTTTAAAAAAACCTTACTTTTTGACTAAAAATGAAAATTGAACAATTGGGAAAGAATTGAGCACGAACTATAAATTCAAACACTCAATTTTTTCTCAAAAATTTGTTGAGAAAAATCATTGAAAAATTCTTCAGGGATCTGACAAAAATTTTGTTATTATCCTGGAACTCGATTTTCTTTTTACAATTTTTCGCAAATCCTTCAAGATTAAGAGAATCGCCTCAAAATCCTACTGATCTTCTTTGAAAATGTAGAAAATCTTTTTAAATTTTCTTTCTGGATTAATTTAAAAAAAAGTCATTCTTAGTTTTTCCAGATTTTTTTTTTTAATTTAGAAACCTTTCAGAATACTTTCAGACTTCTAAATTTTTTGTTCAACATATTCAAGAATCTACATTTTCTTTCAATGCTTTTAAATCTTTTCAAGTTTTGAATAATTATTTTTGAATCTTTTCAAAGCTTCTAAATATTTCTTAAAGTTCCTTGATTTTTTTCTCAAAATTATTAAGTGTTCAATTGTTATTTATTGATAAAAATTAATTGTTAAATCTATTTAAATATTTTTGAATATAAAGAAATCTTGAGAAATTCTTTAGAATTTCTTTAATCCTTTAAAGATCCTGGAAAAGCTTCAAAATTTTATATAGAAATCTTCAAAATTTTGGATTTTCGCTCGCAAAAATTTATATTTTCTTGTTGAAATGTGTACATTTCTAAATATTTCTACATATTTTCTGCGTTGGAAATTTATTTATTTTGTTGAAAATTATTCTTTTGTGTTAGAAAATTTATATTTTTCGTCGAAATTTCATTCTGTTCTTCAAAATTAGTTTTTTTTTTAAATTGAAAATTAATTTTTTTAACTAAAAATTTAACTATTCCATTTTTTGTCGACTTTTTTTATAGACATTCAATCTTTTTGGTAGAAAATTCATTTGATTGCTCGAAAATTTAAATATTTCATTGAAAATTTATTTTGTCTGCTAAAAGTCTTATTTCTCTAACTTAAAATTAAACTGTTCTATTTTTTGTTAAAAATGTATCTTTTTTAGTTTCAAATTCATGTAGTGTGTTGAAAATGGGTATTTTACGGTCAAAAATTTGTCTACTGCGTTAAAAATTCAACTATTTGGGTTCACAGTTTTTTTCATATTAAAAATTAATTTTTTAAACTAATAGCTGAACTATTTAATTTTTTATCGACTTTTTTTTGTAGACATTTAAACTTTTTTATTGAAAACTCATCGTTTTTGTTGAAAATTGAACTATTTCGTTGAAAATTTATTTTATTTAGTAAAAAGCTTCTGTCTCGATCTTCAAATTAAACTATTCTATTTTCTAGTTAAAAATTCACCTATTTTTTGAAAAATTTGTCGTTTTTCTTTGCTAGAAAATTAATATTTTTGGTTGAAATTTCACTTCTGTGATTAAAAATTATATTTTTTTTTAATTGAAAATTGATTTTTTTAACTAAAAATTTACCTATTCCATTTTTCGTCGATTTTTTTCATAAGCATTTAATCTTTTTGGTTAAAAGTTCTTTTGTTTGGTTAAAAATCCAACTATTTCGTTGAAAATTTATTCTATTTTGTCAAAATCTTATTTCTCTAACTTAAAATTGAAATGTTCTATTTTTTGTTGAAAATGTATCTTTTTAAGTTGAAAATTCATCTATTTTGTTGAAAATTTCTCCTTTTTGGTAGAAAATTCCTTCTTTTTCGTAGAAAATTTGATTACTTTGGTAGAAAATGCATATTTTTGGTTTGTAAATTCAACTTTTCTTCCAAAATTCGTCTTTATGACTTAAAAATTCAACATTTTGGATGAGATTGTTTTCTACTGATTGAAAATTATTTTTTGGTTGAAAATTCAACTGTTTTGTTCGAAATTCGTATTTTTTTATTTAATTTATCAGTTATTTATTGAAAATTTAAATATTAATGGTGGAAATATTAGCTAGTACGCATTTTGTTGAGAATTTATTCGTTTTATTAATTTTACTATCTACATACATTATGTGTTCTGTCAGCGACGATATCAAACATACGCAGATCCAGGTCTATGCATACAAGGTTTATTTTGAAATAGAGAAAAAGAAATTAGAACGCAATTAATGACGACGTTTAGCTATCTCATTTACAAATCATTTTACTGGATAGAATAGAAAAATAACTTCAGTCAATATAATGCAATCTAAAATCACTTATATGATCTTTAATTAGTGATAATACCGAAACTCTTTGAAATTCATTTTAAAATCAACATAATTGATTGAAAATTTTATTTCGCAATAGCAAGATTTAAAAAACTGATTTAAAAAAAAACTTATTTTCATTTTAAAAATTTGTATTTACATTTTGAATCAAATACTAAAAAAAAATTTTTTATACAAAACCTGTTGTTTAATAAGGTAGAAATGACATTTATCAACAAAAATAGTTGAAAAATTAACAATAACTATTTTTGTAAACAGTTTCTGTATATTTAGTTGCCTGAACTACTGCAGATAATCCTCAAAATAATATACATTCGATAATATTTAGTAAGATATTACAATTTAAATGTTTTTAAACGTTAGGAATAACAAAATTCAAAATTTTGACAGTTTTGCATAAAATCAAAAGGCTTTAAACTCAAAATAGTTTGAGACCCAGTTTCTTATGAATAAATAATAACACTTCATATTAAGAGTCACTCAATGAATAATTTTCTGAGAAAAACCTACAGACTTGGCGGGCCAAAGACATGATTAATAACTAGGAGAAATTATTTAAAAAAATAATTAGAAATACAGTTTTATCAATACTTGTTGAACTACTTTGTTAAACACTATATTTTTTAGCAGATTTTTTTGTTAAATTTGGTACACTTTTTTACAAAAAATTACTTCTTTAACAAAAAATTACAGTTGCAAAAATAGTGTCAATTGTTGTAAAAAAATTGCCACCAGGGTACTACTTTTTTCTTGAGAATTATTATTTTTTGAGTGAAAATTAATCTTCAGGGCGAAAGTTTCATTTTTTTCGAAAATTGAACTATTTGGTTGAAATTTTATCTGATTTCTACAAAGTTCATACTTTTGGTGAAAGGTTAATCATTTTACTCCAAAGTCAACCCTTTCGTTAAAAATTAATTTTGGCGATTGAAAAACTCACACTCCCCCCCTCCCGCCGTGCAAGTGAGGGACTCCGTCCCCCACGTGGGGTCTACACGAACCCCACTCACGTTCACGGCGCAAGCGGTGTGGAATCACATTGGACCGGCGTCAACGAAATTTTTTTTGTTTTTAATTACACGAAAAAAAATATGGTAGGTAATCAAAACAAACAGGATTCAAGTAGAGAGTTTATAATAAAGTTTAAACCTTATCAGATACAAAAGAGAACCTCCTTATACCACTGAATAACGAAATCAAACTTCAAAAATATAAACTGGAACAAACAAACACTACACTTTGACTATGAGAAAACTTCGCAAATTTTCATTGCAAATTCAGTCTTGAGGCATCAACTTGACAAGACGATATAAAACTCGGACCCCACGTGGGGTCTGAGCGGACCCTGATCATGTTTTTCAACAAAAATATTAAGAAAACAAGGATTACATACCTCAAAGATTAATGCGCTTTTACGGACGTCTTGAGAACTACTGAGAGGAAATATACTCAACGCGACAGGCAACGGGATGCAAAATTGCGCCTGTCATAAAGAAATTAGTGCGTCTGGGGTCCGCCTAGACCCCACGTGGGGGACGGAGGGCTAACTATTTAATTTTTGGTTGAAAATTGACCTTTTTTTAGTTGATACTTCAATAGATTCAATCAATTTAAATGAATGATTTGATCAGTTAGCCAAATTAACTGAATTGCAAAGTCAGTTTTGACGCATTCGTCAGTCGAAGCAGGACAGTCTCTAGGCCTATTCCCTAGCACTTTTGGTTTGCGAAAACGTTATGTTAACGAAAAACGTCGTAGCAAAGCAAACAATATTGATTTTCTGCGATGATTAAAAAAAATAAAATGATAAACTTGTATTTCGAACTTCTGCGGTTTTTCCAAAGACTCGTCGCCGGCGACCACATGTCACGTACCGTTCGTCAGCTACTAGTTCCATTAGTAAAATTTCCATGTTTTTAGATATTAGAAATTGAAAATTCATCGATTCCTATTTGTTCTTCCAGACATAAGTTTGCAGGGCTACCCGGATTCTTCCAAACCCTCTAGTCCGCCGGCTCCACCGTCTCCGCCGCCTAGACAAGAACCTTCGCCGCCTAGAACTACATATCCGAACCTACCTCCAGGATCACTCATAATAAAAAGGGTCAAATTACCTGATGGCTTCCACTATAAATTGGACCATGAAAATCATTTTTATGAAATATTGCAACCGGTTGACGTAGTGTTAAATTATGAAAGAAAAATTGTTGCAATTTTTCCGGAGAATTTGGAACACGCGCTTCATGGACTGTATTATGGTAGTGAAGAACCTCGAGTTAAACTAAACCCGGCTTGCTTGGATAAAGGACCAGAAAATTTCGATGAGTTGGATGATGCAGGTTATCATTACTATCCTGAATTTGTTCATTTCGAAAAACCTCAAGGGATCATCATAGAATCTCTTGAAGCTTGTAAGTAATTAGTCAATCAACGAAACATACCATATCCAACCACCAAATATAATCTCCCTGGATAGAAATTATCCAATTAATAAAAAGTGAATGGCGCCATTTTCGATTAATTCTCGAATTTATTTCGAAACTACTCGAAACAATTTTTGAAACTGTTGTTCTCGAGAAACCCGTGTTTGTGATTAGATGAAGGTCTACTTTTTTTGCTTTTTAAAAAAAGAGTCTGGAAACCTCACGATTATGAGACATGTAAGGTTATCTAAATAATTTATTCAATAATAATAAAATCAATAAAACAAAGGTATCCAACATTTTGATATACAAAATAATATTTGTAAATTGTTGAAGATTTCGAAATTGAAAAAGCTTCTTAAGAATTTCCAAAGGTTTAATGATAATAGAAAAATTTCTTGAAATTCCTTGGAAAATGTAAACTGACTTTTTATTTTGAAAATAAATTTTTAGAAAAATTGACAAAGGTTTCAAAAGATTGCAAATTATTTTATAAAATTTCGAAAATGAGTGCGAAAGATTTTTAAGCAAAATCTTCCAATTGGCAAGATTACAAAGATTTATAAAGAATGGGAGTGAGGTCAAGACATTTAGAAATTTTAAAAGGATTCAAAATTAATCTGAAAGATGAAAATATTTCGGAAGTTTTAAAAAATGTACATTTTTTGAATATTTGGGAAAAAAATTATGCTTTAAGGATTTCGAAAGGATTCACGATGATAAACAAATTTTCTTAGAATTCATGGGAAAATTTAAACTGATTTTTTATTTTCAAAAATTAATTTTTAGAAAATATTTGAAAACATTTAAAAAAATGAAAAAAGATTTCTAAAATCGTCATAACAGATTCTGGAAGATTTGAAGGCAATTTTTATAATTTTTCAGAATTTTAAGGAAATTTTTGGAAAAATTCGAATAATCTTAAAAGATATTTAAAACAAAATGTAAATTTTTCAAGATGTCGAAAAAAATTTCGAAGCTTTATACTGAGTTTTTATTTTGAAAATAAATTTTAGGAGAAAATTAACAAAGTTTTTAATAGATTTTGAATTATTTTCTATAATTTCGAAAAAGAATGGGTAAGATTTTCAAGCAAAATCTTTTCATTAGTAAGATTGCAAAATTTTATAAAAAATTTGAAGAACAAATTTTTTAAAAGGTTTCACTATATCAAGAAATATTTCTCATAATTCATGAGATAATTTAAACTGATTTTTTAATTTGAAAAATTAATTTCCAGATAATATTACAAAAAATTGTATTACATTTGAAAAGATTTCCAAAATTGTCAAAGCAGAATCTGAAAGATTTGAAGGCAAGTTTTTTAATCTTCTAGAATTTTAAGAAAATTTTTGGAAGAATAATAAGATTTTCTGTAAAAAAAAACTCTTTTTCATTTCAAATTCAAATGTTGTTTGGTTGAAATATAAGCTACTGCATTTTTTGTTGAGAATTCGTATCATTTGATTGAAAATTAATCTTTTTGGCAGAAAAATATTTTTTTTTGTTCGAAAATTCTAATACAAAGATTTGAAATATTTCGGAAAGATTGAACAAATTTCACAAAGATTTCAATGATTTCCCAAAATTTCCAAATAGATTCAAAAGACTTCACGAAGACTTCCATGATTTCTTAAAGATTTTAATAATTTCACAAATATTACCCAACATGTTGAAAATGTTTCAAACATTTCTAAATATTTTAGATGGATTACAAAAATTGCAGAAAGTTTTCAATGATTTCTCAAACGATTTCACAAAGATTTGAGAAAGGTTGCAATTGTTTCTCTAAGATTTCATGAAGATTTCACAAAGTTTTCAAATATTTCACGAAGATTTTGGATAGATTTTAAATATTAAATTTTTTTAAATAAATAAAATAAATAAAAAATAACAAAGTGTCTCGTCGTCCCGAATTTTCGGGATGACTAGTCCATACACTTTTCCAACTCCTATTTTCTCGGGGCGAATAGAAGCAGCCAAGCAAGAAAAAAAATGGAAAGATTTTAAATTCCGACGTAGTCTCTTTTTATTTTCTTTACAATTAGATCATACAAGTATCCATCCTAGCTAAGCTTATGACTAGGTTCAAGAATTGGAATGATGTTACATTTACGAATGGATAGTGGAATAGAGTATTAGTTGCAGGAGAAAAAGGATCATGAATATGGACGGTCCCATATATACCATTAAACCATTTCCCTTTCAGGGTAGGCGTGACACTACCCGATTCGGGTAGTGTTTCTAGGTTTTTCTTGTAGTTATAAATAACTACAAGTGTGGGCTCACCACACCCACGATGTGCCAACAGCACTCATGTCAGTATTCTTGAATGGTCACCCATCCAAGTACTAACCGCGTCCAACGCTGCTTAACTTCAGTGATCTGACGAGAACTGGGTTTTTCAGCGTGGTATGGCCGTTGGCCCATGATTTTAATCATTCGATTTTCGAGAGGAGCAATTCAATACCTTGCCAAACACTCAGTTTCTGATCCACTTATTGAAATTCGCAAGAAATAAGATATTAATAATGAAAAATTCATACATTCTTATTTGTTCTTTCAGATATAATACTTGGCCAAGGACTTTCTTGTGCCCACACTCCTCAAATGCGTGAATCGTTCAATGAATTTCCTCCAGAAGCACACATAGTAGCCAATTTCCAATTTCCTGAAGGCTATTTCTTCAAAATTGACCCGGAAGGTCCTTATCATCCACTAGCACTTCATAACTGTGACATAGTGGTAGATCAGTTCAGAATGATTTTAGCAGTTTTTCTGGGTCGGTCTGAACACAGACTATATGGAATATATATTGGAAAGGACAGACAGCGAGTTAAACTAGTCGATGCTAGCATGAAACCTAAACATTTCATATACATAAATCGCGAAGAATCGAAATCATATAAAGAATTTTCAGAATATAAAAAACCACCAGAAATATACAGGAAATCTCTCGAAGAATGTGGCTAATTATAGTCAAGCAAGAGAATAAATCATATAGAACCACAAAGAAATACATTCGAGCTTTTTCTTTATTTAATGTTATATTAAATTGGATACTGTTACTGGCTTTGTATTTTTTGAATAATTAATAATCACTATCCTGAGAAAAAATGTGGCAATTATTTTAATTTATGTTCCTATTTATCTTAATTCAATATATAAGTGTTTAAGTCATTATTAATTTGTTTTACAGTCATTATTAATTAATACTATTATTATTATTTTTATATTATACATTGTTTATATTTATAATAAATGTCTCAGGCTTAAGATGGTTACAGCCCAATGTGTCGAAGGCATTTTTGGTTAGAGTTTGATTTTTTTGTATGAATAGTATGCACGGGGCTGTCCCGGTATATATTATCAGTCACGGAAGCATTATTTTAATGCAATCAAGTGATCTGATAAGAGCGCGTGTCTTGACATATTGGGCAAAACCTGGTTTTGAACCCATCATTCACAAACTGGGTTGAACTCAAGAGCATGAGGGGGAGACCTACAGCTTAAGGTGGGATCCGAACCACCAGAACCTCGGTAAAGGTACATAGGAAAATTTCAAGAGGTACCGGCGCAGAGATCGAACCCCGGACCTTTAACGTGAAGTCCGAGCGTCTAACCAACTGAGCCGCCATTTATTGAAACTTGCTCTCGGGTGAACCTGGGTTTTCAACATAGCCAGGGACTAAGTCAAGTGACTGATAAGATGATGATGTTATAAGTTGATTTAATACGATGTCTGAAATCTTCTGCGATGATGTTCTAGGTACAAAACTAGGAGCATAGTGTAGTTTGGAGTTCGTATTTTACCGCTGTTATCCATAAACAGCGGCCACGAGCATTGGAGATGACAACAGTCGCCTCTGGATGCTTTCTTAAAGGCTACCATCTGCCACTTCACAGGTTTTCAGTCACTTGCTTCCTGATGGTCTAGAAAATTTCTCACAATGCGACAGGTGTTCAATAAAACAGCCTACTGAGCTGCTGCCAGTACCCTACGGATTCCTAAATGTTCAAGATGTTCAGTATATCTTGCGTGTACAATCCCTGTAGCCAAAATTACAATAGGATGAATAGATGCATGTTTAACATTCCTCCATATTGTCTTTACTTAATGCCTTAGCTCGCTATACTTATGGATCTTGGTTAGATAGGTTGCCTGAAAATTTCGATTAAGTGGACAAGCAATGCCGATGATGTAGACGCTCCCACCTTTTTTTCTCGCATCACGATGTCGGGTCCACGGGCTCGGATGTAATGAATAAAAGTGATTGACAGTTTGAAGAAACGTTTTGGACGAGATGATCTGCGAATCGAAGTTCATGTGCGCGATCCTTTGCAGCTAGTACTGCAAAATGCTTTGTCCTCGAAAAAAGTGCAGCTCGCTAGTCTGTGTGAAAAAATTGAGTCGTATTTAAGAGCTCTGGACACGCTGGGTGTCACTACAAACAAGTGCGCGCCGATGCTGTTTCCGTTAGTGTAATATTCGCTTCTCGAAGAGTTGTTGCGCGAGTGGCAGCGGTCGAACAGTGCGAGTGAGACGAAGACGACAAGTGGTTCGTCAGATGTGTCCAAGACGCGGTTGAATAAGCTGATAAGTTTCCTGGAATCCGAAGTGCAGAATTAATTAAGGATCTCTAAGGCTCTTCAAGGATTCAGCTTTATAGAAGACAATGAGTCAGAACGTATTCAGAGAGACGCATACAGGAAGAGTGCAATTTGCCTTTGTCTTTTGAGGTCCCGACGACATTTATGCAGACTCTGAAAGTGAATGTACGTGATGATTCGACTGAACTGATAGTGCGTGCAGTTATAGATACGGGTTCATAGAATTTATACATTTTGAGAGAAGTTGCCTAATAATAAGATTATCAACCGCTAGCGAAACATGACATGGTGCATTTACTTTTTGGCGGTGAGAAACCTGGCATCACGATGCATAAGAAGTATTTGATCTGCGTTGGCAACTTAGATGGTGGTGTAATCTTCAAGCGATGGAAGAGAAATTTGTTTGTGCAGATGTGCAATCGGTGACAAAACAAAGCTGGCTGCAAGAACTGGAAAATATGAACATGATTTTAAAAGACGCGTCAAGAGGTAAGGAAGCGGATTAACGGCAGTAGAGACATACCCAGGTTGGACACTGATGGGTAAAGTACCAACGAAACTACCCGCAACAAACGGGCGAGGAAATCTAGCAGTATCCGCTATCTCTATGTTTACTCAGAATGCAGATATTAAAGATCTTTGGACGTTTTGGGGATTAAGGACCCTATAGACCGTAAAACCCAAAAACAGCACGACATATAGGTGGAAGAAGCGTTAAGGGAAAGTGTCATCAAGAATGGAGAAGGCCGCTATCAGGTGAATTGCCCTGGCTTGAGTGTCATCCAGAACTTAAAGACAATAAAACCATGGATGTGCAGAGATAAGAGCCTATGGTAAAAAAGTTGCAGGTAGCCGAAAAATATGAAGAGTGCTACAGCATTTTTCAGGAATGGCTGGGAGAAGGAATTATAGAACGACTTTCTCCAGAAGAAGAGGCCCACTAGGGTAATCTGCCTCATCTGTCCGGAAAATGGGCCAAACCTCATAGCATAAGCCGGCGATATTTTATTGCGCTTTATTGCGCTTTACACGGCAGAACGAGATTTTCTGAGATTTCTATGGTACGACGCTGAAAGTAAGTTTGCCCCGTCTCGCTCGGCCCGAAAATCAGTCAGCGAGAATATTAAAAAGAGGTTCGCGAATTGGACCAAGGCATTAAAAACCCTCGATCAGGTCAAGGTGCCGTGCTATATGATAGAAGAAATTGACACAGACGCAGATGTCAGTATTCATACATTTGTATTTCACGACTAGAATTATTAACAGCGACGATCGGCGCGAGATTAACAAGTCAAGTTCTAAATGCGTTAGATTTTAAAGGCGCAAAAACTTATTATTGAGCTGATTCGTCGACAGTAATCGCTAGGATTAATAGACATGATAATTAAAGCATTTTTGATTCGAATAGAGAAAACGAGATTAGAGATATTTCTGAATCGAAACAGTGGTGGCATATACCTGGACATTAAAATTCAGCTGATTTACCATCGAGAGGGATGTTCCGGATTGGCTTGCAGAAAGTAAGAACAAATGGCCTGCTGCTAAGGAGGATAGTGTTGGCGAGGCAGAGGTCAATTCAGAATTAAAGAAGTCAACCCAAGTACAATGTGCCGCATTGATTAGTGTTGAAAACAGAGAAATAATTAAAAAGGATAATTTGTTTCATCAGCTGTCTAGTTATTCCAAAGTGATTCGAGTTATTGGTTGGACTAAGAGGTTCATTCATAATTGCAAAGAGAAAAGAGAGGCTAGGAAAGCAAAGTTTTTGACTGCAGAGATTAGTCTAATGAAAATAATTCAAAGCAGACATTTCGAGAATTTAAAAGATTAATATATTACGATATTTTGAAGTTGAAAACGGGGATCCAGGAACTTATTTAAATACTTTGGAGTTGGAAACGCGAAACCATCGATATGTAACATACATTAGGTCTTAATTTGTTACGCATTTTATAAAATTGTATGGATCAGTAGAATGTTAATTGGGCTACTGATATTCCATGTGCCGATTTTCAGATTAGAAAGGTGTTATAGCCATGGATCCCCACAACGAACTACGACCCTTGCGTCATATTTGGCTAGGACCCATCACAGGAATCTTCAGTTGAGAATCCGGCTTCAGTACACTTCAGTATCTGATCTTCATTCTGGTATTCTGATGTACAGCTCAGTTGAATTCAGTACATCGCTTCAGATCTTCAGTGGCGTCCGCCCCCAGTTCAGTGTTACCACCTCAGTCCAGTCGCGATCTTCAGTTCAACATTGATCTTCAAGTGCAGTATTCTGTTCGATCAGTTGAACCGGTTTCTATTTTTCGAGCAGTCTAAGTTCGATGAGAAATTAGAGAAATAAACCTAACCCAGAGCTTCCTTTAAGGTACTGGTCAATACGAGGATTAGTCACAAAGTTTTGAAAAGGATAATAATTTTGAGTTGGTTAATGAAATTTTTCAAAGAATTACAATTTTGATTTGGAAAGATGGAATTTTTGAAAAAAATTATGATTCTGATTTAAAGCTGACAGTTTTGGAGATATGTGATAATTTTAAGTTGGTTCAGACAAATGAAAATTTTTCTAAAAAATTTTTATCTTTTCGACCTAAACGTTAATAAATTAACTTAATCGTTGCTTAAACCAGAAGACTTGAAATTTTAACAGTTTTGGAGAGCAAAAGTTTGATATATGCCCATTTTTAAAGCAATTTAACAATATAAACGTAAAATAGAAACCATGTGTATGTTTAAACCCAGTTTTGAAATTACTATAAATGATACAAATCATTGAAATTTCATTCAATGAGTATAGCACAGTTCAATACATTTTCTGACTAGAAAAGTCAAATTTTCCACCAAATAGTTGAAGTTTCTACTTAAAAAAAATGAATTTTCAATCAAAATGAAAAACTAAAATTTCCAGTTAAACAAATTAGTTTTTATTTTAAAATAGCATTGTTTTTCTATATATTCTGCGCGATTTTGAATAAATTCACTAGATTCTAGGAGCAGTTTCAAATAAAATATGTGATTTTCAAATTTCTATCTTATTAAATATTATCACGACAGATTTTTAAAAACTTCAAAATGTAAAGTGGACACTCTGTTAAAATAAAACTTTGCATATATTAGGGGCGAATTTAACGCCTGTATTATAATTGTACGTATAGCAATAATTTTCCGATTCTTACTTTATTTGTTTATACTCTCTTCCTTTTACGGGTTTGAGAGTCTTTACATAACCGTTACATATATTCTTACAAACAAAGCTTTATACTATCTTATTAACTATTTACTACATATCGTTTTAACTTATTATTCTTATTTTTAAACGCTTGCGACTTTGCCCTGGGCTTCCATTTCCTCTTACCACTATCATTTTCATAATTGAACTCTTCGTAATTCTCCTTCTTTAGGAGTCATTTTTTGGCTTTTCCCTGCCCTGTGCAACCAGCTCTCTCTCTCTCTCTCTCTCTCTCTCTCTCTCAGCTCTTCCAGCTTCTTCATCCATTTCTCCGCCTAACCATTTTCATTCAGAACCCATTTAATTCTCTTTTCTATGTTCTCCCCTCCTCCTTCGGCACCTGTACACCTCTCTAATACATGCAATGATGTTTCCTGCTCATACTTACATACTCTACACACATTCTCTTCTTCATTCATCCAATACCTACATGCTCTTACAACCTCTCCCATTCTGAATCTCACCACTCTATTCCATTTACTCTCCTTTTTAATCTATGGCAGGTACTCTGGTTCTTCCTGCCTCTTCACCATCTATACCAGCTGTTGTACCTTGAATCAGCGATTTTTTCCCATGTTTCCTCCCCTTGTCTTGCCTTAATCTCTTCCTCTATTTCCTCCCACTCTCTACTCCTAACTTGCATACCACATTCAAACCTCATTACATATCTCTCATCCTCCCATTTTGAACGCCCTACGTTGCCCCTCCTCTCTTTATCCATAACCTCCCAGGCACACGCTTGCGCAATTTTGCTTCCTTCTCCCCTTCTTTGTTTCTCTTCGAAGGTCCAGGCTCTTTTCATTTGCCTCACCACCATTTTTTCCCGTCCTAATTCTTCCCTCAGCATATAACCTGGGCAGCTCCAACTCACTCTCATAACCCATCTCAAAAATCTCTCCTGCAAACTTTTTACTCTCTTATGTTCTTTCCATCCCCAAATTTCCACTCCATAGCTAACCACTGACCACACTAAGACATCCAACATCCATACTCTTATCTTCCAGTCGTCCTTAAACCTCATTTTTCCTATACCCCATACTTGCCCCATTACTTTACTTGCGCATTCTAACCTCTTCCTCACCTGCAGCTCGCTTCCTCCTCTCGTTTCGAACCAAAATCCTAGGTAGCAAAACTCATCCACTAACTCCACCACCACGCTATTTATCTTCCATTCATACTCTAATCTTCCCCTTTTATTTCTGAAGCACATCATCTCAGTCTTGTTCACATTCACAGTTAAACCCTTTTCTCTCACATAGTCTTCGAAAACTCTTATCAACACATTCATACCTCTTTCATCATCCGCTAATAGCAGTACATCATCTGCATATGCTAGTGAGTACACTTTGCGTGTTCCTAACGTTGTTCCCCCTTCTTCTTTCCTCTCCAACTTCTCCTGTAAATCTGCCAGAAGAATACTAAATAGAAGTGGGCTCAACGGACACCCTTGCCTGAGGCCCCTTCCTGTCCGGAATTCCTCTCCTTTCTTGTCTCCTATCTTCACCCTTATCTTAGTTTCAATAAATATTTCTTTTATCCTCTCTATTAATCCTTCGTCTACTCCTCTCTCTTTCATAGCTGCCCATAACACCCTCCTGTTAACTGAGTCAAATGCTGCCTTAAAATCGACAAACAGTGCAACTAGTTTCCCTTTCTTTTGCCCTAGGTTCCTATTGACTAGATAGTTGAGCACGTAGATGTTATCTATGGTTCCCATCCCTGTTCTAAAACCCGTTTGATTGTGTGGTATACTTCCTTTTTCTTCCACCTGTCTTTCTAACCTCCTTCTAAGCACTTCCGCATAAATTTTATATCCCACCGACATGAGAGTGATCCCTCTATATTCCTCTACCCTTTTTCCCTCTCCTTTCTTAATCAACTCTGGCCACCCATCTCCTTTCCATACCTTATTGCAAATCTTCCACATCTCTTCTCTCACTTCTAATCCTCCATATTTCAGTGGTTTATTTTCCAAGCCATCTTCCCCTGTTGCCTTATTTCTTTTCAACTCCTAGAAGTGCTTCGTTCACTCTTTCATTCCTATTTCTTCATTTATGCCCTTCCTTCTTCCTCTTTCCCTGTTTATCACTTCCCATTCCCTCCCTTCCTTTACAGCTTTCTCTACATCTTTCATGTACCTTTCTTTCTCTTTCTGTCTTTTCTACTTTATAATTCTTTCGTGCTCTTTATTTCTCCTGTTGAGTTCTCCTTCTTCCATTTCCCCTTTCCTCCATTTTCTTACACTTCCCTTCATCCTATCTTTGCTTTCCCTGCATTCATCGTCCCACCAAACTCTCCTAAACCCCTCTTCTTCTTCTCTTGGTCTCACCTCTTCCCTTACTTTATCAATCACTCCCTTGAGATTTTCCAGCAGCTTGTCTACTCCTTCTTCCAAACATCCTATTTCCTCGTTCTCTCTTTTTTCTTCTAATTCTCTTAACTTTTCCTCCCCCCAAATGCCCATTTTCAACTTACTTTTCCTTTTTTCTTCCCTCTTTCCGATTCAATTTTTGTTACAAGTAAATGTATCTCATAGGTAATTGTTCTTAAGCCTATGCTTCGACATCAATTAATAACGAGGACATCAAATCTGAAGATTACTGTAAATTTCCTTTACTTTACCAGAAAATACCTTACATTATTTCCTTTACTTCAGAAATTTCAGCTTATGGCTTAGATATTTTCGATGCCAGTAAGAATTTGTGACTTTGACTAATTAAGAGCAATCATAATGTCCATCCTCTATTTTTTCCTTAATATATATCACAAAATGAACTTTTGTTTTCTCGAAATTTGCTCACAAGAGGAATACCATAAATAGGCTGCAGGTGAATACACAATTTATTTTTCACTTGTTTAAAATAATATTTTGTGCCAAACTCAAAAACGAATACTTATATGTTTATTAGCATAGTCCAAATGCGTTTTTATCAAATTTTCATACATATCGCCCGCTATTTGGTTTGAATCCACAAAAAAATTGCATTTAAAAAATGATATTTACAGTTCCGCGTTTTTGTCTAAAACATCCAATTTGTTTAACTTTTCAGTTAGATCGAGTCAATACGAGTGAGTTAATAATTACTGCAATTGAAAAAAAAAATTGTGTTAACAGATTATTATTTCTTATAACTATCCTCTCCTACAGAAACTTTCGATAGATGCAGTTTTTCTCTGACTCAATAGTTATAAAGAAATAATAAATAAACACCAAGAAGAAGTGTTCTAAAAATAGTATTCAATTTTTTAATGAAGCATTTGTAATCTTTTACTAATGTTTTAAATATATTAATTTAAGAAAAAAGGCTCTCAAGGAAAACCTACATTCAATATGATCCATATAGAAAATTTGTAGAATATTTCAAATACCTGATTCTGCCTCGGAAAAATGTATCAACAAAAAAGAAAGATATTTTTCACAAAATAATTAGCTCTGATTTTTATTTATTATTTGTTCATAACTAAAAACCCAAAGCTAGATTTCTATTCACGTCAACTAGAATTCATTTCGAATTAACTAGAATTCTGTTGAAATGACATAATCAAATTTGAATTGCTAGACTTAATTTAAAATTGACTAGAATTACACTTGAATTAACTGTAAATCTGTTTGGATCAAGAGAATTAAATGTGACATTATTATTTGATTTTAAAATCAGAAATTCCAATTAATCACAAATTTTTAATGAATTAGAATTGCACAATTTTGAAATAAATACGCTCAAAATATAAACCTACTTGAATGTAAATAACTTTGAGAATATACAATGCTAAATAATAGCACTCATCTGTTATATGTATTGAAAAAAAATTAATTGAAGATGTTACGTCGCGGGATGTTAAATTTACAGAAAAAGGACTATTTGTGAAAACATTTTGGTATAAAGAGCCGGATTTTTTCCTGTACACATAGACACTGCTAAAAGTTATTGAAATTGGAAGTTAATTCACTTTAAAACATTTGTATTTCGTAGAAATTCCTGGGATTTTAAAATACTTTAAAACTAAATTTATTGTGTCAGTATAAAAATTTATTATTATTTTTGAATAAGTGAAGTCGGAATTAGTTTTAAAACATTTTCTTTATCTTTTTCAATACTTTAAATCAGATTTCAATTAGTTACATTTCTTTTTGTCTGAATTGCAAAAGGAAAAAATTTGTTGTTTTTAATATTTTATTCAATTGAAAGGGAGGAAATATTTGTATTTGATTTTCTCCGAATTATAAGAGGGACTTTTTAATTTTTAAAACATATTTATTAATATTGGAATTAAATTAAAGGCGTCTTCTCCATTTTACACATTTTTCATCAGATAAAGAAGAGGAATATTTTATTTTATTTTTAATCGGAAGAGAGACATTGCTTATTTTCAACACCTTCATTCAATTGAAAGGGAGCAAATTTGGGTATTTAATTCATTGCTGATTTGGAAGCAAGAATATTTATTTTCAATCTATTTCTGAATTTGAATGAGGACATTTTATATTCTTAACATCTTTATTTAGTTGGAAGAAAGGAACCTTTGGTTTGTAATTTTTTTTTCTGTATTAGAGAAGGTAATTCTTCATTTTAAACATGGGGTTAACATTCTATTTGAGTCGTTAAAGGAAAAACTTTGTAATTTTTAAATTTTTCTCGAGATAATAGTTACACGGACAACAACGCGTTTCTGATACGACCGAAATTGAGTAAACCAGTGAACCTCACTGATTCATCCAAATACGAAATTCCACTGAGTTAACCAGTGAAATCTCACTGATTGCCATTGACGCACTTCTAGCTGTTCAAGCCAGTGAGATTTCACTGGTTCATTTTGAGAGTGCGTTAAATATCAGGTGTTTTATTGAGAAAAATGTTTGTTTATTTAAAAAAATAATTTATTGAACAAGATAGAGTGAATCGGGCGTCAAGACAATTAACTTTCTGCCTCATGCTGATGCAATAAATGATCAGAATGAAATAAAATTGAGAATATTCACTCTTAAAGGTTGCATGGAAACGCTCTCCAAATTTCTGACTCATTGTCAGTCTCACATTCGGGAAAAAATTTGTTTAATAAAAGAGTATTTGGAAATCACAATTAAATTGTGAACGAAGTGATAACATAACATCGGTCTATTTTTTTAGCATTCCAGAGACTTCGGCGTGAGAAATTGGAAGGTCGATAATATATCAGAATCTAACTTTCAGAACTGTTTAGTATTGGAAATCTGATCAGATGTGGAGGAGAGTCGTTTACCCTAACTATTCTGAAACACTTTTTGATTGGTGTACGGTTGCCTAATGGAGTTTCCCGGATTTCTGCTGGGGTCATTTCTTCAACTGCTCCGCTGAACATGTTCATTTTTGCCCGTCTTTGAAAGAGTCTTTTTACTATATAAATTCCACGAAGTCTTCTATTACTCTCCAGTATTGCAAATACGTCACCTTCGGATGTTGATAATACAGTTTGTTCCTCGGTTGGCATAGACAGAAGGCGATTTTGATCTCCTCTTACTTGAATTGGTTTATCGCGAGGGAAAGTATATCTTCGAAATTCGAATCGCCGGTACGGATTCACGTTGGGTATAAGCCGAAGAAAACTAATTTCTTCTAGTTTATATCCAAGTATGTCTGAAGAAGAATGACTGGCAGGAGGAGACCTAGGCCTGATACGAAGCGGAGGCTCGGCAGGAAGTGAATTTCTACTCGAAGAACCCGGAGAATGATGTCTGGCAGGAGCACGAGGCCTTTCTAGATAACGGTTTCTTTTGAGAGAGGAAGAAGTTCCGGAATGAGGAACACCTTCTTCAGAGTTTGAAGTCTGTAAACTCAACTCTGCAACAAAAAAACAGAGCTTTGTATTTTTTTAAAGTAGACAATCAAATACTCAAAATTCTGCCGCTGCGCTAGCACATACTCATCGTGCGCTGCGCGCGCCGCTCGCTTTGCTCACAAGTTTGAGCGCACCTAGGGCGCGCACCTGTTGTATCTTGCGCTCGGTCATTCTACATCCCCCACATTTGTGCATAGAACTTTCAAAATTAAAGGTCAAATCGTCAACTGAAATTTAGTGATTGTTAATTCTCTTTTGTTAAAGCTCCTTCGGCTTTAACGGAAACATTCTCATCACGTGTCTCGTGAGGAAAAACGGTTAAAGCAAATTTTCAGATATGATTCAAAAACAATTTTGTTGTTAAACATTTAATTGTATCTTGTGTCTTTTTTCCAAAAATTTAATTTGTTTACTTGTAATATCATTTTTCGCAATTAAAACAAAAACTACCCGCCTTATCAGAAAATGTTCGAAAAAAAATTTGTAGCCCTTTTTTGGGAGAACAACTTTCGTTCATTAATTTTTTTCGTAGCTCTTTTCGTTTGTCCAGAAATTTTATTTTTTTATTTTCAATGTTTTTTCACGAATAAAATAAAAACTATGCGTCAAATCAAAAAGTGACCAAATAACGAATTTGTATGTCTTCTTTGGTTGCACAATTTTTGTCAGTTCAATTTTTATCGTATTCTGCATAGTTTGACCGCAACATGGAATTTTTAATTTTTCAAGAAAATAAGAAAAGTTGTTATGGTGAGCTTGCAGGGCTTTCAAGAAGCAAAATTTTTCTTCTCTTGACTTTTTCATATCGTGCGTTGTTTGGCTTAAAATGTTCATTTTTTTTTTCGATTTTGAAAACGCTATAACTCTAATATTTTTTTTTTTCAAAATGAAGATTGATTTCATTTAGACAGAAAGAAGTATCATTTTGGTCATACGTTCAACGTGAAACGTATGACTGAAATAATTTGTCTTTTTCTCTAAATGAGATAAATCTTCAAAATTGAAAAGTAATGAATTACCAAATAACTCATTTTTTTACTCCAAAGGGGAGAATTTTTTGATGAAAAATTTTCCAAGTTGCAACAGATAAAACTTGAACAATGAGCAATCGTCAAAGAAGTCCAAAAATTAAAAACAAATCCAAAAGGGCTGTCAGTAAAAGTTTCAAAATTGATTTGCTTTTCTACTTTCCAGCGAAATCGTCAGAAACTTCGCCCGAAAACCAAATTCATCTCAAAGAATTTTATCTTGATATTAGGACTTCAGCTTCATAAAAGGCCCAAGATGGCTGCCACAAAAAATATAGTGACGGAAACTCATCATACTTACTTTCATTGAAATCCTACTTTTACGGAATATATTCCGAATTTTATTGTTTCGATAAACAGTTTTTGATTTTTTGAAATTTCTTGCCAAACTTTGGCAGAATTTTCAAAAAATTTTAAGTTAAAATACAAAATTCTTTTGAGACAACCTTGATTTTGTTAAATTTATTAAAATCTTTCGACCTCTTATCGATTGTCCGGAAATTTAAAATCATCTATCTGGTATTCACCCTGTAATCAATTCCGATAATCGGATAGTCAAATTTGTATTTTCGGGAAGCTTGAAATGTAATTAAAATTATGAATTTATCTTATTATTTTACTCACCAATAGAATAAAGGTTGAATGCCAAGAACAAGAGGAGAGTAGAAACAATATTCATCTTTTCTAATTAGAGGAAAAACTGTTTAATGTGTTAATGAAGAATATTATTACGAATGTAAATGATGAATATTCTAGAGTTTTATTAAATTGCTGGTCCTTATCAGTTATTTACATTTCATTAGAGTCCGTTCCGAAGAAATAATTATCCTTGAAAAATTTGATAAAACTTACATATATCACAATATAAATAATTGTGTACATTCTAAAAGATTAGGAAGATTTCAGGTTCGAAAAGAAAATTTTGAAATTAAAATTATGATTCTGAATTTATATCGTGATCTTTTAAAAATTCCTTCTAGTAAATCAGGATATAACGCTAACTATGATAAACAATAACTTTCTTTTTATAAAATTTGGACAAGAGAGATTCGCAATTCTGACGAATTCAGACTTGGAGAAAGGATTTTTTGAAATTCCATTTTTCTAAATCATAACTAGAATTCTCTTAACAAATTCCCTGTTCCAACTCAAATTATGATTCTTTCAAAAGTGCCTTTTCCTGAAGTAAAAATTTAAATTTTTAACAAAAATTCATGTTCGAAAGTTAATCTTAAATAAAAATTATGATTCTTTACAGAAGTTGCCAGTTCTATCTCAGAATTATAATTCTTTATTCTGATAAAAAAAATTATTTTTACAGTGAAATGATTACTGTTGCTGAGGCAGATTTCAAAACTGGGGAGAAACATTACGCAATGTTTGCGTACCTATACAATAAAACTGTTCTGACGTCAAATGTTTTAAATTTTAATTTAATTTTTATTTACTCAAAAAATTATTTCAGTGTCTCAAGATCAAATAATAATCACAATATCAATCATACATGTGTCACCTTGAATATTATTATTATTATTAAAGAAAAAGAAAAGATCGACCATCTCCTTTAGGTTGAAGAAAATAATAAAAAATTCTTTCTAAATGAACAATTGAAAATTTATAACCTGCTTTTGAAATATTGGCAATTTTGCAAAATCGTTTTGTACCATTGCTTTATACTGTAAACAAGACAAAATGACGACGAATGAAATTTATTATTAAGTTAATTTGTTTATTTCCAATGTATTCTTATGGCAAAAGCTTTTAGTAAATTTGTAGATCTTGTTTGTTTAAATAACTTTCGTCTATTCATTTTTTTGTCGTCTTTCGTGTCGTTTTTCCAACAATTTAATTTCTTTATATTCAGTCTTTTTTTACGATTCAATGAAAATCTACTCGTTCCAACGAAAAATGATTGATAACAAAGCAGACCTTTTTTGGGTGAACATCTTTCGTTTTCTACCTTTTTTTCGTACCTTATGTCCTGAAAAAAATTTGTATTCTTAATATTCTTCTTTACGATTGAAACAAAAACTGCGCATTCCATCAAAAAATGATAAATAACAAATTTATATATCTTTTTTGGGTGTAATTGTTTATTAATTTTTGTTCGTGCCTTGCGTCGTTTTTCCAAAAAAATTTCTTTTTTTATATTTCTTGAATGCTATTTTTCAAGACTGAAAAAAACTACGCATCCTATCAAAAAATTACCAGTCACAAATCTGTAGGTCTTTTTTGAATGCACAATTTTTGTAGAATCATCATTTGTTGTTTCTTGTGTAGTTTGACTGCAAAATTTAATCTTTTATTATTTTTTTGTGCTGTTAAAATTTTAATTTGCGATTTTTCACATTAATGTGAATTAATTTTTCAAATTTAAAACCTTCTCTGATAAGAATTAAAAAATGTGTAGCTCTTTTCTGAGTGAACAAATGTTGTTCATTTATTTTTTTCGTAGCTTGTGTCATTTTTTCAAAGATTTATTTTATTTTTATGCTGTTTTTTACGAATAAAACATGAACTACGTGTTCCACCAACAGTTAATAAACAATGAATTTGTGTATTTTTTTTTAAATGCACAATTTTCGTTGATTCATATTTTTTTGTATCTTGTATAGTTTGACCGCAAAATGGAATTTTTTTTCTGATTTTTTGTGCAAACAAAATTTTAATTTTCGATTTTCCAGATAGATTCAAAAAGTTGTTATAATAATCTTGTGAAGTGTTTCAAAAGCAACTTTGTCTCAAAACGTGGACATTTGACAAAAACAGGGGGGTCAAATTTTACACAAATTGAATACCTTCCCTGATGGGAATGTAAAAACAATTTGTTATTATAAATTTAATTGCAACTTGTGTCGTTTTCCCATCAATTTAATTTGTTCATTTTCAATATTATTTTTCACCATTTGAACCGAAAAAAACGTATCCTAGCGTGAAATGGTTCTAAGAAAATGTTTAGATATAATTAAGCCAACAAATTTTATTAGTTAAAATGTTATTTTAGCTTGAGCCGTTTTTCCAAAAAGTTATTTTTTTTTTCATTTTGCATGTATTCTTACAAAAACTGATTACAAATTTATAAATCTTTTTTGTATGCACAGTTTTTGTTCATTCATCTGTTTTCGTACGTTGCATCGTTTTTCCAAAAATTTGATTTTTTCATTGACAATGTTATTTTCACGAATAAAAAAGAAAACTGCGCATCCTATCGAAACATGATTCTTAACAAATTTTTATCTCTTTTTTGGGTAAACAAATTGTGTCTCTTCATTTTTTTCGCAGCTCGTGTTGTTCGTCTAAAAATTTAATTTTTCCATTTTCAATGCTGTTTTTTACGAATAAAACAAAAACTACGCGTCATACCAAAAAGTGAATAACAAGGAATTTTTAGATCTTTTTCAGGTGCAGAATTTTTGTCGATTCATCTTTTGTCGTATCTTGCATAGTTTGACAGAAAAATGGAATTTTTTTTCCTTTTTTATTTGTGCGATCAAAATTTGAATTTTTTATTTTCCGAAAAATTCAAAAAATCTTTTAACAATATTGTAGGGTGTTCAAAAAGCAACGTTTTTCTCTTCTTGACTTTTTTTCATATCGTGCGTTTTTTGGCTCAAAATGTTCAGTTTCGTTTGATTTTTGTAATTTTGAAAATGCTATAACTCAGGCAATTTTTTTATCAGGAAAAGTCATTAGGATGAAACGTTCGTCTTTTCGAGTACTACTTTTGAATTTTTATCCAAAATGGCTGGCTAACGAACTTGACCTTCAATTTGCGACACTCAAAGTGTCAAACCAAAGGCCAATCCAATCTGTTAATTTTTTCGAAAGTTAACGTGCTAACAAACTAAAAATCAACAGACAAACAGAAAAACAGACAGAGTCATTCGTAAAAAACTGTTTTTCGTATTCAGGGCGTTTCAAAACGTGGACATTTGACAAAAACGGGGGGGGGGGGGGGGGGGCAAATTTTACACTAACCTAGTACCTTCTCATTATAGGATGAGAATGTGAAAATGAAGACAAAAGTTGATCAACCAAAAAAGATTTGAAAACAACATTTTTTGAAGATTTAAAAAGATTTTTTTAAAAAAGATTTAAGTTATAAACTTTTTTTTTCATAAACATACATTTGAAATGAAAAAATTAAATTTTTTAAAAAACGATACACGCTACAATAACATTTTATCTATCAAAATTTTTAGCCTAAATTACATTTACAAATTTTTCTTGAACCACTTTACGCTAGTATGCGTATTTTTGGTTTGAATGGTGAAAAAAAAAATTAAATTTATGGAAAACGACACAACTTGCAATAAAATGTATAATGACGAAATTGTTTTTTATAGGATGCGCACTTTTTTCAATTGTTAAAATAAGACAATGAAAGTACGTCTGTTTCAATACAAATGCATATTATGATTCGGATAAAACTTCGAATTATCGAGAATTCGATTTATCGAGAGTAATAGTATAAACGTACATAAAACGTTTTTACGTTTATAATAATTGAACGTAACAATTGTGATAGGGGTATAAGAATCAGGGTAAGGGAAAATGTGGTTATCTGTAATTATATTGATGTCTATTATGAAGAAGAATTAAATGAACAAGAAGTAATCCAACGCAAAATAAATTTAGTGGTCCTAAAAAGGGCCGTTTGGTATGCTGCACATGTCAGATTAATGAATAAAGTCAGTAATTTTCTTCTGCTTAATGCAACTTTTCCCCTCACAGAAGCTTTCAATCAAGTCTATACCAGCGAAAATAGTGTCTGGTACATCACTTTGTTCAGAAACAAACCTACGAGCAATTGCTAAACCAAATTCAGCATCTCTGAATTTTGTTAATGGTGGTTTTACATCCTGATCCTCGGCATCATTCTCGTCATCAGATTTCAAAGGTTCTTCTTTCTTTACACTATCCAATATCTCACTGTCTATAGGTTGATTAGCCATGATGAAATTAGTGTCCAAATCCACAAAATCTTCAAACGTTACATCTGAGAATCCCATTTTTCTTTGTAGATCAATCCACTCTTCAGAAGTACTATCCGCAGAATGTTCATTCTGTTCTTATATAGCAGCAGTTTCAACTTTAGCTTCCACGAAACCAGCCTTCGATAGCAATTAGGAATTGTTTTATTAGTGACGTCAGCCCAAGCTCTGTTCAAGTCGAAAATGGCATCCAACAAATTCAAATCAGGCACTCCAATTTTCTCATCCGAAGCCTTGAGAAATCTTCTTATAATTCTCTTTCGGTAATTAACTTTAAAGTTCTTGATGATTCCTTGATCCATTGGATGCAATTTGGCAGTCAAATTCGGTGGTGAGTGAACCACCTTCGCGGCTTTTAGCGTTTGAATCAAGACTTTCGGATGAGCTGAAGAATTATCCACAAATAGAAGAACTTTCAGATTTTCTCTTTGGAACTCGCGATCAATTTTATGAAGCCAGTCTTCATATACTGAACTGGTTATGCAAGCTTTTTTATTGTTCTCGTAAAGCACTGGTAAAGTCTTGACTCCCTTGAAACATCGTGGATTCTTTGATTTTCCTATTACCAATAACTTCAGTTTTTCTTCACCAGACATATTAGCATCTTCCTTAAATGTCAAAGTTTCATCTGGTAAATATTTTTGAAAAAGTCCCGTTTCATCTGCATTGAAAATATCTTCCATTGGCTGAATTTTTATCAAACCAGGCAAAATGTCAGTGAGGAACTTTTCACAGTCTTCTTCCGAAACAGAAGCGCTTTTGCCACTTAATGTCCTGTACACGATTCCATTCCGTTTTTTGAACTTTTCTAGCCACCCCGAGCTAGCTTTGAAATCCTTGTATCCTAAGTGAGCGCTTTTGATCCGGTTGGAAACATGAATTATCATCAGCAGCCAACATCTTCTCCTTGTTCTTAATAATAGAAGACTGAGAGTTAGCAGGTATTTCGAAATCAGCATCAATGTCCTTCTTCCTTTTAACTCCTTTCTCGACACATTGAATGAGTTTTACTTTCTCACTCAAAGATAGTGTTTTATAGTTTTTCTCCATATACTCGGAAGGGTTGAGGTCTGAGTCATATTTAACACAGAACTACCCGATTACACAGCCTTCATTTATATTAGCAGCCCCACCCTGGTCACACGCGTCAACCCCCACTGCTCAAAATGGACCAATCATATGCAATGGCCTAGTTTATAAATATATGAGTTTCTCAAAGTATGTTAGTTACTCACTGCCGTACTTCAATTTATCCCTTAAACTGCACTGTGGGTGCCAAACACCCAGAACAACTTTGAGCTTATTTTTTTCTAAAAGTATACTGTTTCAAGAGTATCCCATTTAATTTTTAGGTCAAAATATTGAAAATTACGCAATATATACATTTTTTTATGAAAAAACTCATTTTTTCGATTTTTTTTTTGAAATCCAGTTTTTAACAAATTATATCGTTATAAAACCAACGGGATTTAAGGAAAACTTATAATTCTACATCCCATCAGAATTTCGTTACAAAATATTGAAATCCGTCTTATTTATACAAGTTTAAACATCTGGGTGTCAAACACCCACGGTGTAGCTTACGTAATTATTTTGACGTGTGCAATGTTAACTGGGTGTCAAACACCCACGGTGTAGCTTACGTAATTTTTTTGAGGTGTGCAGTTTAAGGGTTATAGGAGTTATCATCACGGCTGGGAAAAAAGCACCTTTTTTGGACAAAAATCGACCGACAGTGCAATTCTTAACGGATTTTGATGTTTCTTTTTTAGAATTGACCGTAAGGCTTCCAGGTATAATGACTAACTGCAGATATTTTATTTTGACTCAACAGAAACTTGTTATTTAACAACAAAGTTACAACTTTTTGTTGCTAAACTTTTCCGTGATACCATTTCTTCTAAGACTTTCAAATTCATTAAAAAAGATCATGAATCAATGTAATAAATAACTAAAAATCATTTTCAGTGAACTAGCATAACAACAAAAATTTTTAATAATGTTATAAACAAATTAATTAAAAAAAGTCATTTTTTCGTGATTCGCAATCATTAGCTAATTTTAACCCATAGCTTTTGTATAAAGTATCATAGATAATGATGTGCGCTTACATCAAGTTAGGAATAGCTAATGATTGCCAATTATTTAAACAATTTTTATAAACAAATGCACATTTTGACCATTTTTTGATGAAAAGACGTGATTTTTTTTGCGGCATCAACTTAAAATGTTTTGCCAAAGACTCCTTGATATTATATTTTAATAGTGACCCAAAAGTGTTAATTATTTAAACAATTTTTATAAGAAAATGCACATTTTGACCATTTTTTCATTAATAGGCTTGATTTTTTTTGCGGCATTAATTCGAAATGTCTTGCAAAAGACTCTTTGCTATCATATTTTTTATAGTGACAGAAACTAATGATTATTTAAACAATTTTTATAAACAAATGCACATTTTGACCATTCTTTCAGGAACAGGTTTGATTTTTTTTCGAAATCATTGCGAAACGTCTAGCAAAAGACTCTTTGCTGTCATATTTTTTATAGTGACCTGATATGCACCACGGGGAGGTTGCTCAATCGGACTTTCCATACCATGGGGCCCTGAAAAGGGACATTTTTAGGTAGGCGTTCGTGCTTCACTAAGTAAGAATCGAGCTCACTCCTTGGCGACTGTCATCCTCTCAGCCATTTTTGACTCATGTGGCCCTGAAAAGGGCCGTTTTTAGGTAGGCAATTCGTGCTTCAGTGAGCAAGAATCAAGCTCACTCCTTGGAGATTGTCATACTCTCAGCTATTTTTGACAGAGGTTTCATCTTCCTAGATTCTACTTTTCTATACCTGCTTATCGAAGGGTCCGAATGGAGCAGAAGATGATGAAGAACATCTAGGTTCGTCAATTGTCTGTCAGACATTCTGCTGTTATCAGCCCTAACTTTTCTAAAGATCTTATTGTTTCCCTCTTGAGACTCTTCTGAGTACCAACCAATTGGTAGCTGACACGATTGAATTATATCACTTCCATGAATAAGCAGCTTATGTACTGATAGTGGCATTTTATACCAAGGATAAAGATTTATGCAAAGCTCAGCAGTTTCCAAACAGTAAGTTTTGAATTTCGCACAATTAACTATCCTTCCGCACGTTATAACTTGTAATATATCGTGGAATCTGGTGATCAGATCTTGATCCAAACCGTTTATTTTAGCAACCGATTTAGCTTTTTCCAAAAAGGAACGGGCAACATTTCCGGTATTTGTTGTTCCATAACCCTGCTTCACCACATCAACTGCTAAACCCAGTTTGGATCCTAATCTTATCTGAATACGTTCCTTTCTTGATTTTTTCATTTCCTTTTCTTCCTTTTTTCTTGCGGGAACCTTTTTAAAATCCATATTGTAGGATACATGTAACAAATATTCCAGAACACGAATCCAGGCATGCAACGTCGACAGACCAAATTTATAGTGTGCCTCATTACATGGAATTTTAGCTACATATGGTAAGTTGTTAACATGTTTTGATCCAACTCCACAAATATTGCAGCGACAAGATGCTTTCTGTCCACTAAGAATATTACACACATTTCCATCAATCATCGTATACTTCAAGTCAAAGCTTTATCAAAACTCATTCCATTGACATCAATGGAATAGGAACGAACTTTTTCCAGCAGCTCTATCTGATAGCTGTACTCTTTCTTTACAAGAGAATCAGTTTCTTTAAGGAAACTAAATTTAATTGTCCTACAGGAATTGACAGACGAATGTGTTTTGTTTGTCCAAATGATATCGCCATCTGCTTTTAATTGAAGAGGGACAAAAGAAATCAAGAAGAAAGATGTATCCGTGAAAAGACTCTTGTCATAGCTCATGTTTCCTTCACTCTCAGAATCACTGTTATCAGATTCATTGATCGCATCCAAATCATCACCCTTCTTCGACCACTTTTGCCGTGTCATCTGATGCGCAGAAGCACCGTCCATACCCCACTTCCCAAAGAGCACTAGTTTTTTACCCAAAAGATTAGCGAGATCATCTTTATCCATTTGTAACAAGATTCGCTTAACTGTATGACCCAATAAACTTATGAAATGGACACTTGCTTCTAAATTCGATGTTTCTATATACTCACCGTTTCCTGGGTAACATGTTTTTTTTTGCTTCTGAGATCTTCAAATACGGAGGATATGAATCATTGCCACTTATTTCTTGATTTTACGTTCTTAGCTTTCCGTATTTCCTCTTCGACAGACCTAAGTCCACGTACATCGCCAAGATTCTCTGCAACTTACTCTCGTCATCATCTTCCTTACGAAGCTGCTGCGTCCCAGATTCACTATCGGACTGATTTTCAATCAATGAAAGTACTTTGGATAATTCTTCCTTGCTATAATTTGAAGCAAGTTCTTTGACGCGCCTTTTCTTCGTCTTTTCGGATCCATCTTCAAATGATAATCGTAGTCTTCCTCTCTTTAGAACATTAGTCAAACCTTTTGTTCGGATAGGTGGACAAGAAAAAGATACCTTGAACTCTGCTTCTAAGAATTCAGCATGATTTTGTACAAAAAATGCTTTCTTCCTACAGACATTTTCCATTTTCTATTTTACAAAGGCATAAAAGAGTCAACCAATTTTGTTCTTATAACCATTAACTGACTTTCATCAAAAGAAGACGTAGCCTTAATATTATGAAAAATCACATCTACTTTGTTATATTTTGATTGTGGATCACTTTTCCAAATGATGTCACATACGTGCTGATTTTTTATTCTGTATTCCATGTTGAAAAATACTTCAAAGGTTTCCCTCAATATCTCCGTAAAAACACGCAGTCTATTTATGAACGTCTTCTTTGAAACAAAATAAAACTAATAAAGAAAACAAAATGAGGTCTTAGAAGAAATGGTATCAGGGAAAAGTTTAGCAACAGAAAGTTGTAACTTTGTTGTTAAATAACAAAGCCTTACGGTCATTTCTAAAAAAGAAACATCAAAATCCGTTAAGAATTGCAATGTCGGTCGATTTTTGTTCAAAAAAGGTGCTTTTTCCCACTGTGGCGGGGCTTATAATATACTTCGAATTATCGAATTTCGAATTATCGAGAAATATTAACATGGAAAACATCGAGTTTCAGCCAAAACCAAAAAAGTTCGAATTATCGAAAATTCGAATAATAGAGGTTCGAATTATCAAGCTTTCAGTGTACGTGACAAGAATGTATTCTTTAAAGCCGAATGAGCTTCAACAAAAGAGAATTCACAATCACCAAATTACAGTTGTCGATGATTTAAGATCTGATTTCAAAAGGTCTGTGCACAAATATATCATCGAGCGGGGGAACGAATAGTCGCGCGCCTTAGGCGCGTTTAAACTTTTTTATTTAAAAACCAGTTGAAATTAGAAATCCTTTCTCAAATAATGATAATTTAAATAAAAAAGATTCGATTTTGGCGAAAAATGAAATTGAAATAAAGTAACGGAATAGAAAATTGTATCTTTCGACTTTGCAACATGTTAAATTCACAAAAAATAAACTGGAACCTACAAGTTATATCCGTGTATCAAAATATCGGTACATATAGCCTTATTATTTTGGTATACATACAGACTGCCAAAAATTATTTGAAATTGAAAAAAACCTTTGAATAAACAACATTTTGAAATTCAGGCAATCTAAACCTGGATTGCCTCAATTTTAAACTTGAAAACTTGCCTCGTTTATTAATAATGGAAGTTGATGAGTTTATTCTTTGGAATGAAATATTGTATATGTTAATCAATCGTTCCATGGAAGAATAATTGAGATATGAGCATCCAGAAAATGGAAAGTTAATTTATTATTAAATGATGCAGAGTATGTAGACATTTTTGAGATTTTAAAATACTTTAAAATTAAAGTTATCGTGTTTGAGAAAAATGAATTAATTTTACTGGAATTAGTGAAGTAGAAATTTTTATAAGATTTTCTTTACCTCAGCAAATATTTCTAATCCGAATTTACTTAGCTACATTATTACGTGGAATTATTGGGTGGAAGTTGGGCAGATTCTTCATTTACAACATTTTTTTTTTTATAATAGAAGGGAAGAATTTCGCTTTTGTAAGAGTTTTATTGAGTAGGAAGGAAGAAAATTTTGGTATATAACTTGTTTCTGAATTGGAAGAGGAAATTTTTTTTTCTGAATTGTAAAGGACATTTTGTGTTTTTAAAATTTTTATTGCGTTAAAAGAAAGACATTTTTCCTTATAATTTTTTTTCTCTAATCTTTCCATTTTCATAATGAATTATAATTTTTATTTTGCCACAGGGAGTTTTCGTGAAAAATAATTATCCGACTTGAAACAGAGAATTCTTAATATCGAACAAGAATTTTGGAATATAATTTTAATTCTGTTTCAGAAGAAGAGAATTTGAAAGAAATCGTTGTTAAAGTTCAGTATTATCTTTAAAATCTTCTTAAATATTTAGAATTCTCTGGAAATCCTTAAACATCGTTTGAATCTATTAAGATCTCTTCAACTCTCTTCAATCGAACGTGAAATTGATTCATTTTATTGTTATATTTACCAATAGAATTGAGGATAACCGCCGAGGAGAAGAGGAGTGTAAAAATGATATTCATCTGTGCGAATTAGAGAAAAAAACTGATTTAACGAATAATGCAGAATTTTGATAAGAATGTAACTGATGAATGTTCTAATGCTTCGTTAGCATATACATATATCCTGCAATCATTATCTCTCGGATTGTAGATGTAAAGATTTTCCTTATCAGATATTCACATTTCATTAGAGTCAGATGCAAAGAAAAAAAATATTCCTAATTATTTCGTTGAAACTAACATCACAATTTAATAATCTTGTACGCTTAGCAAAATCCGTCGTTACTTTGAAAATTCATATAGTTTCTACTACAGCAGCTCATTTGAGGCTTTGGAAAAATATAAAATATAAAAAAACAGGAATTTCAAAAAATTTGAATTATTGCAAATTATTCTTAAAATTTCTAGAGACTTCTCAACATTTTAAAAGATTTCAAAGATGTCTCGGTTGTACACAAAATTTTGGAAATGAAATTATAATTCTGAATTTGAGCAGATATATTTTTTTAATTTGTACCTATTAAATCAAAATTAAAATTCCCTGTTGTGAATCAAGTTACAATTCTCTAGAGAAATTTCGAGTTCTAAGTCAGAATCACATCTATTTCCAAAAATTCTCTATCCAAAGTCAGAATTATATTTTTTCACAACATTTGCCACTTTTATTTCGAAATGTAATAACTTCTTTTTTATAAAATTTAGACAAGGGAAGTTCAGAATTCTGACGAATTGAAAGTTGGAAAAGTGATTTTCTTTAAATCCCCTCTTTCTCAATCAACATAAAAATTCGTTGAAAAAATTCCCTGTAACAAAGTCCAAATTATAATTATTTGCTGAAATACGCTGTCCCAAGAAATGTTTTACGACTTATTTCATTTTTATGAACTTTTTATTACTTATCAATCAGATTTCTATTCATTCACAAAATTACCTGAGCTTCTCTAAGTGAAGTAATATTCCTGATACAAATGTTACTGGTAAAACAGATTTTAATTTCGGTAAAAATATAAAAGTTTTTAAATGATACATTAATGAAAAATGTTAATTTTTGGACAGCAGAGAAGAAAAAAGAAATCTTTAATCACATTGAGGCTGAAAAATGATCATTAAAATTTTTTTCTGAATGAACAATTAAAAATTAGTAACATTTAATTTTTTTTTATTTTCCTAGAATAAAACTTTTTTATGTGAGCTTGTATAAGGACCTTTTCTTGTAAGACTGATAAATAAAAGATAACAAATCTTTTTGAAAAATGTTTTTAAATTTTCAATTGTTAATAGCTTTTGAAAAATTAAAAATGTTGCAAAATCCTTTTACACCAATGTTTAATACCCTGAAATATACAAAATATAGATAGATGAAATTCATAACTTTTCTGTCCTTGCATCAACTTTGAATTATGTTAATGAAAAAAGTTTTATTATCAAAACCTGATTTTCAAAATATATGAATTACCATAACTTCCCTACTCTTTGATAAAATGTATTAATATCATAGGTCAATCGATTCGTCTCGAATTAAGGAATCTTTTATATTCTTGCATCAACTTTGAATTATGCTAATGAAATAAGTTTTACTATGAAAAACCAATTTTTAAAATATTATTGAGTGCTAAAAAAAATTCAATAAATAGTTTTAGAAATCCTTCTGTCATTTTCAAGATACTAGTGGTGAAAATAAGTCCTCCAAATTTTATCAATTCATCTGCACCCGTTTTCAAGTAATCGTGTTCACAAAAAAGTCTGACACACACATACACACACGCAAACACACAAACACACAAACACACATCCGGACACTTGCTTAAAACATTGTATTAGACATTTTCAAATTGAGGAAGTTTCAATCAAATGAATTTAAAAGTATGGGAACATGTTACTATTACAAAGCTTTCCCTATGAAGAAGCAAAAATTGAGTAAACATGTTTCAAAGTTGAAAATATTTTATATGTCTGAAAAATGTACAGGTTTTTGTTTCAAAAATAGTTTAAACTAAAAATCCTTCCTCAATTAAGAAAAATTCAAATGAAAAGAATGCAAGTTTATTAAATAATTAAGAGGAAAGTAAATACAGGAACAGGAAATTAAAATTTGTTGACTTTCCAGGATGTTAAACTCACAAGAAAAAGTGAAAGTTACAAATTTTGTCCCTGCTCTATAAATTTGTCGGATTTTTTTCGGCACACATAACAACTGCCAACAAGTATAAGAAATTAAAAAAACCTTTGAATGAAAAAAATTTTAAGAATCGGGCAATCCAAGATCAAAATGGATTTAAACTATAAGTTTGCCTCATTGAAATATGGGGAAGTTGATACGTTACATTTTTAGAACGAAATATTCTATACGGGAATCAATTGTTTCATGGAAGACTAATTCAGATATGGGCGTTCATAAAATGGAAAGTTCATGCACTATTAAATAATTCAAAATATTAGAAAACTTCTAGGATTTGAAAATAATTCATTATCAAAGTTATTGTGTTTAGAAGAAATTTATTAATTTTATTGGAATCAGTCAAGTAGCAGGCATTGGTTTCCCAAGATTTTATTAAACTTTGCAGGCATTGTTGATCCGACTTTAATTACCTACATTTCCTTGTTTTCTGAAAAAGGGAAGGGAGATTCTTCATTGTAAACGTCTTGTTTGATATATTTATTAATAGAAGGCGGAAAGATTCTTAATTTTCTACATTTTCCTCACTATGAAAGGGCAGAATTTTTTGTTTCAAATATTTTGATTCAGTTGGAAAGGAAAAAAAAATTACGAAGTCGAAGTAGGAAAAATTCTGTATTTTTCACACTTTTCTCAAAATAACCGTTACACGCACGAACAAATTGAAATAAAATAAACCGCAGTATAGTCAGAGGAAAAAAGGTCAAGGTGGTTAAAGGCAGAATTGCAAAAGAGATTAAAGGAGTACACCGAGCTTTTCAAACAACACGAAACGTTGAGGAGGGTCAATTTACCCTTTTGAGAAAACTTTTTTTAAACATTCTAGCGACTTCGACTGAGGAAATCAGAAATTTAAAAATTTATCAGAATCTAAATTTCAGATCCGTTCAATATTGGAAATCTGATCAGACGTGGAGGAGACTCGTTTTCCCTTATTATTCTAAAATTCTTCAAGATTGTGAAAGTATTGCCTAATGGAGTTTCCATGATTTCGCCTCGGGTCATTTCTGCAACCTCGCCGCTGTACATGTTTATTTTTACCCGCTTTTGAATGCCAGTAGTTGTTCTTGTATAAATTCCACGAAGTCTTTTATTTAATTCCACTATTGCAAAGACGACACCACTGGAAGTTGATAATACAGTTTGTTCTTCAGATGGCATAGGCAGAGGGTTATGAGATCGTGTTCTTACATTAATTGGTTTATCGCGAGGAAAAGTGTATCTTAGAATTTTGAATCGCCGTTCCGGATTCGTGAAGGGAATGAGCCGAACAAATTTTAATTCTTCAATTGTATATCCGAGTATGGATAAGGATGATTGCCTGTCAGAAGGAGACCTGGATCTGGCACGAACAGGAAGCTCGGTAGGAGGCGAACATCTGTTCGGAGATCCCGGAGGATGATCTCTGGCAGGAGAAGACCTTCCAGGAGAATGATCTCTGCCAGGAGAAGAAGAAATTCGGGAACGACAAACATCAGGCCCAGGATTTGAAGTCTGTGAACTCAATTCTGCAACAAGAAACAGAGACAATCGTTTGTCGGTAAGGGTGGTCCTCATTCACTGTTTTAGGAAACCTAACCCGCGATTTTGCTGCGACTACCAAAAAATAGAATATCCTTTAACTTTAAGTTTCGAAGCTCTGGGTTAAAAGAGTTATAGTTTCAGACGGATGTCCGTCCGTCCGTTCGCCCATCCGTCCAAATTTTCTCCTGCCCATAGGATCGGATATAATCGGATGAGGTTAGATAGGACCGTATAGAATCAGACAGGACCAGGTACGACCAGATAGAATTGGATCATATAAGACAGGATCGGAATTAGTCGGATAGAATTGGATGAGATCATATAGAATTGGATAGGATAGAATCGGATCGGATAGGTTCCGATATGTTCAGATAGGATCAGATAGGCTCAACTAGGTCCAAATCGAATAGAGTATGATAGGATCGATTTAATCATATATCAGTTTGGGTGAAAAAGTGTATTTTCTGTAGTTATCAACTAAGAATGAATAAACATTGCGAAAAATGTAACAAATTCTGCAGTTTCTGAAGAATTATTTTTGATCTTTGCTATATAAATAGTTTGGCTTCAGAAAGCATCCAATGATGGTGAAAGCAAACTCCAATCAGTTTAGAAATTTTGAAACAAATTCTATTTAAATTTGTCGAAAAATTAAGTTTCCTCGTTTTTTCACCAGTTTTCTTAGCTTTATTGTGTATATTTTGGAAAATGATTATAATTCTGTTTTAAAAGGAAGGAATTTCAAAAAATCTCTGTTTAACTTTGAAATTATAATTCTTTTACAGTATTCTGTGTTCCAAATCAGAATTGTGATTCTTTTGAACGAAAATGGTCTGATGTTCCAACTCAGAATCACAATCCTTTTTCCGAATTCCCTGTTGCAAATAAAAAATATTTTAAATATTCAGAATTCTCGGGAATTTTTAAAAATTGTTTGAAATTACTACAATCTTTTGAAATCTCTTCAATTGAACGGAAAAAATTAGGAATTGGGTATTAAAATCATCCATCGAGTGTATTATTATATTTACCAATAGAATTGAGGACAACCGCCAAGGACAAGACGAGAGTAGAAACAATCTTCATCTTTTCGAATTAGAGGAAAAACAGATGGAAGGTTTAATGAAGAATTTGAATAATCATGTAACTGATGAAAATTCTAGTACTCCATCAGATTTTATAAAACATATATCTTATAGGCGCGACCTCGTGGATTGTAGACGTCGAGCTTATCCTTATCAGATGTTTACATTCAATTAGAGCCAGATTCAAGGAGAGAAATGTACTTATCAAATTCGTAATAACAAATATCACAATATAAATAATCTTTTACACTTCAACGAAATCCGTCGTTTACTTTGCAAATTTATATGGTGTCTACGAGTACTATAACGGCTCATTTGAAGCTTTGAAAAAGTTTCAAGAGATTTCTTAACAATTTAAAAGATTGAAAAGTTTCATGGTTAGGAACAGCCAATTTTGGAAATGAAATGATAAATCTCAATTTGGGCAGGGAATTTTTTTTTTTGGTATAAATTCCCTTCTTTGAAGCACCAAGGTCAAAATTATGATTCTTTGAAGAATTTCCTGTTCAAAATTTTAATTCCTCACGAAAATAAGCTGTCCCAATTGTCAAAATTATATTCATTCACTACAATTCCCTTCTCCATATTTGAAATTATAATCTTTTAAAAAACTTGGCTTTTTTCTTGCATTTTTTGCAGTTGAATTTTCAATTGTCTGAAATTTTCATCAGTTTAATTTTCAACCCTGAAAAAATGCAACTGTTGCGTGTTCATTAAATTACTGTTGATTTGCTAAAACAATATTTGGCAATGGCAAGACGTTTGAGAAAAAACTTGCTGCTTGCTTGGACTATAGGCCTATGGTATTAGTAATTTACGGAATTAATGGAATTTAACAAATTCAATGGTTAGCTCATACTTAGAGAGGTGCTTGTTAATGACAAATACTTAGTTAAGGTATAAAATGATCCATTTTTACACCTGGTGCAGAGAAGATGTCCACGATATAACTCGAAGAGCTAGTAAAAGAGACAAGGGTTATGAGGTGGTGTATATGTAAAACGGATCATTACCTCTTAGTATCATAAATAAAGTTAAGTCAAGTATGGAGAAGAAAGATAACTAAAAAGACGAAACAGACGCGAATCAAGATTGTTAATTTACAGAAACGGAAAGTTCAAATAGATTTTTAGAATAGAATATACGAACACATAGATGGGGCAGCTCGGGAAGCGCTAATACGCAATAAAGATATAGAGGACGCATGGACTATGTCCGGGATATCATTGTTAGGAGGGCGACTGGAGTGTGTGGTACTGCGGTTGTAGAAAGAATGTCTGGTGATGTTTGGTGGCATGATAAAATCTGCGTATCCATTCACAAAAGGAAGCAAGCACATATAAAAAAGTTGAACATTACAGGCCTTAGATATGAGGAGAGGAATATAATTGAAAATGATTATAGAGACAAAAACAGGAAACTAAAAATACCAGTTAAAGGAAGTAAGGATAAAAACAAAGCGGAAAAAGAGGAGAAAATGCAAATTGATTTTGAAGTAAGCAAGAAACTATTTCGGAAATTGGCGTTGATCATTAAGAAAAGATGTAGTACTACAGAGATAGGCGGCATGAGAAATAGCAGGGGTGAAATGGCATATAATACAGACGAAATCCTAAACTCTCTGATGAATAAATTTTCAATTGTTAGTCACTTTTGCAAGATCAAAAATTTTGCAAAATCGTTTGATACTAATGTTTATTACCCTAAACGATTGAAAATATAATACTTCACAATATTTAAGAAATAAGTTTTTTATAGAAAAGCTTTTTTTTATCAATATACTTCAAAGTTAAAGCAAGAATATTAAAAAAAATTAAATTTCATGGAAAACTAAAAAAGGTTCCTTCATACAATATATTTTGGTTGACCTACTTCTTTTTTTTTAATTTTCACTTTATCTGCGAGGAAGCAAGTAAATTTACAAATTGATCATAATGAAAATGCAAAGTTCTCCTCAAATCAGCACCATCAAATTGTAAATACCAACAAAGTAAAAACATCCGAGATCGAATCCACAGCCAGTTTAACAAAGTAGTTCAACTTTGAACTAAATAGTTGAATGTTCACCCAATAAAGAGGAATTCTCAAAAAAGTATAATAATAGTAGAAACTTCACCCAAAAAACATTTTACGAAATAAAAGTTATATACTCAACACGAAAATAAGAACTTACAACAAACATGTTCATTTTTAACAAAATACATGAAGTTCTAACCAAGTATGCAGTTTAATTTTCTATAAAATAGTTACATTTTTAACCAGAGAGACTTTGACATGGAACAAGAAATTTTTTAAAATAATTTTAATTCTGATTTAGAAAGAAAGAATTCCAGAAAATCCCTTTTTCAAGTCTGAATTGAAAAAAAAAATATAATTCTAACTTTGATTCCGAAATTTTTTGAAATAAATGTAATTGTGACTTGCAATAGGAAATTCCCAAAGAGGATTATAATATAAACTATGAGACAGCGAATTTCCGTAAAGAATTATAATTTGATTTGGAACAGGGAATTTTAATTCTGATTTCTAGAAGGAGGTGATATAAAAAAAATCCATGTTCTAAGTCAGAATTTACTACAATTTAAAACCTGCCTTTTACACATCTTGAAAAAAATGTAGCTACTATATTTCTGAATTATCATCGAAATGTTTTGAAATGAACATAAATCTGACTTGGTAAAGAGAATTTATAATAATTTTATAATAGTTATTATTATTTATAATAAATAATAATTTCAATTCTGCTTTAAAAGAAGTGAATTTATGAAGAAAAAATTCCTGCCCAAATTCAGAGTTATCATTTTATTTCCAAAATTGGCTGTTCCAAATCATGAAACTTTTAAATCTTTCAAAATCTTAAGAAATCTCTGGACATTTTTTCAAAGCTTCAAATGGGCCGTTATAGTAGACACTATATAAATTTGCAAAGTAAACGACGGATTTTTCTGAACCATAAAAGATTAGAATTTGAATTTTGATATCTGTTTTAACGAATTTAGTAAGGACGTTTCTTTCCTGGAATCTGACCCTAAATAAATGCAAATATCTGATAAGGACAAGCTCTAATTCAAAAAGATGAAGATTCTTTCTACTCTCGTCTTGTCCTTGGCTGTTGTCCTAAATTCTGTTGGTGGACAGTTTAATAAACTGTATCCATAATTTTAAGTTTCCCGAGAATTAAAATTATTCCGACTATCCGATTATCTATAAGATTTACGAGGAGTCTACTAGATGAATGATTTTAAATTCCCAGTCAATTCAAAAGACTTCAAAAGATTTTGGCTGTGTCTAGTCTTCCCGAAAAGTTTGGGGAGTTGGAAAAGGGAAAGGACTAGTCTTTCCGCAAATTCGGGACAACTAGCTAAGCACATGAAAAAAATTATACTAAGATTTCTGATTTGGACCAGGGAATTCTGGAAAATAATTATAATTTTGAACATGAACATCAGAAAATTTTTGGTGACAAGAATTAGCATTCTGATTTGAAACACAAAATATTGTAAAAGAATCATAATTCTGAACCTAAATAAAGATTTTTTAAGCTTCCTTCTTCTAAAGCAGAATTAAAATTATTTTTCAAAATTCCCGTTCCTTGTCAAAAATTCTCTGTTCCAAGTGAAACAATAATTCATTAAGAAAATTCCCTGTCTCAAAATCTGATCATGTCCGATTCTATCCGATCCTATCTGACCTTATCTGATCATATCCCATCCTTTTGGCGAGAGAAAAATTCGACTAACGGACGAACGAACGGACGGACACCCGGCCAAAAATATTTGGAGATTCTATTTTCGAATATTCTCACGAGATTTCCGGGAACTATTTCCAAAAAAAGTATAAGCCCTACTTTGACGCTCTTCACGCAGTCATTTGTGGGGTTTAAGGTTTTGAAGTAGAGGCTATTCCAATGCGATTTTTGCCCCTACTTTGGCGCTCTAGTGGGCAAAAATTTCCAAATCCTCCACTTGGAGCGTCAAAATAGGGGCTCAGTTTTTGCTTCTACTTTAGTGCTCCACATTCTACCTTCCCGCACAAAATAAAATTATTTGAGGAAAGATCAACAAAAGTAGAGTGAGACAAAACATAGCGACATTTGCGCAATATTTAAAGTTATTTTGCATGATCATTCAACAAAAATTTTTTATTTAGCGTTGAAAACAACGTGTATCTTTTATTGAATGAATGAATATACAAAATAATTTTGGTTTTTTTATTCGTCAACAAATCCTAAGTTTTATGCAACTTAAAATGAAAATTGCTATTTGTTGTTGAATGAAGATGCAAAATGTTCTGAAATATGTACACAATGTCACAGTGTCCTCGTTTTACTCAACTTTTGTTAATCTTTCGTCAATTAATATTTTTTTCGTGCACTTTTATATTCCTTTCGCTGATGAGTTATAAATACTTTTTTCCTTATAATTTTTTTATTAGAATCTCCTAAAATAGAACAAAGTAATTATTGATATCACAAAATATTAAACTATCATAAACTAGGAACAGTGTGTTTTAAAAATGAACGAAGTTCTTTTATAAAGTAAAACATATTAAGATATAAATATCGAAGTACTCATATTATAGAACAGCATAAGTTTGATTATCCTGCTCGTTTTCCTTGTTCTGCGATTCCACTTGTACAAATGTTGGTTTTTCGCCTTCGGAACCTATATAAATATGAAATTATCCAATATTTTTATCGTTTAACCACATATACGTAGAATACGTTTATACATTTTTATATTTTTTGAAAATAATAAATTTATAATAATCTTAAGAAAATAATTATTACTTCAATAGTATTAATTAAAATGTTACTGTGTTGTATTTCTAATAAAAATTATAGAATAAGAATTAACCTGGATGAGGGAATAGTGAAAGTTTATGCTTTAAGTTCTGCTTTTCTTCTTTTCATTGCCTCGACAAATCCACTTCAAATCAGGAAGGGTTCTACACTTGAAATCGCAGAATCTCTCGGGCACGAAATATGTTGTTTTTAGAGGAAAGTAGGCGACACGTATTTTTCCGATTTGCAAAAAAAAGTTTTTGCAGAAGTTATGCGTGTTTGAATTTTGTGCTCTGTTTTTCAAACTAATCGAATTTTTTTCTTTAAAACTCTATAAATTTTGACCTAATTAGGATATTTATTATTTTCTATTATATTCTAATATCGTTTATGGTCTTCTTTCAAAGCGCGACGGAATATTGAAAAAAAGGTTTAAAATTAACAAAAGGGCGGCGGTTTTTGTGAAAAAATTAAAAAGTCGATTCTCGCAAAATACCCACCTTTAAATTTGTTGCCAATTTTTTTTTTTGAACTTCTGCATTGATAATAATATTATCTTGTAAGTTTAATTCTTGTTGAATAACTTTTGTAGCTAGGAGAATTCTTTTTTCTTACAATCGAATTTTCTACTTTTTAGTGAAAACAATGACAGATGCGAGCTACAAAGTTATTTAGCAAGCATCAAACTTAAAAGATATTATTATTATCAAAGCACAAGTTGAAAAAGAATTTAAAGGCGGTTTTTTTGAGAAAATCCATTTTTAATTTTTTCACAAAAATCGCCGCCCTTTTGTTAATTCCTAACCTTTTTTTGATATTCCGTCGCGCTTTAAAAGGAGACGATAAACGCTATTAGAATATACCAAAATAATAAACACCTTAATTAGGTCGAAAGTTATAGAGGTTTACAGAAAAAAATCGAGTGTTTTTGAAAAACAAAGTACAAAATTCAAATACACATAACATTTTAGGATTTTTTTTTTGCAAACCGGAAAAATCCGTATCGCCTAATTTCCTCTGAAAAACAAGAAATTTCGTCCCGAAAGATTCTGCGATTTCAAGTGTAGAACCCTGCCTGATTTGAAATGGATTCTATCGCCTGAAGAATAAAGTTAAATAGTTTTAGCATCGAATAAAAAAAAAGGGTATAATTTTAAAAATGAATGCAATTAAAGAAAATTTAAATGGCGGAATATTTAAAAAAAAATTATAAAATAAGTTGCAAAAATTTGAATATTGTCAATATTATTTATTGTGCTATTGAAATGAAAACATTATTAATTATTTTTAACAAATTCTGTAAATTTTGTAAATAAGTAATGGATGTTAATAGCAAGAAAATTATCTTTTGAGGTTTTTGCATAGAAAATAAGTAACTAATTATGTAGTAATATGTATACGAAGTATTTTTTGGTTGAATTGAATGCAAATAAGTTAGATTTCGAGCTATTATTACGAAAAAATGTTATTATATAGGACAATGTAAAATAAAATGATCTACTGGCGGCTAATAGCTAGCACTTTTGCTTTCAACTGAATTTTTTTTTCTTTCATATCATTTCACTTAAAGTGACTTTAAAATGACGTATTGTTTTTTATCATCTATCCACCTGAAACCTATGCAGAAGAGAAATATAATGAAAATATCTTCAGGAGCGGCTAAGTAGGAGCTAGTAGAATAAGCAGCTTCAAAGTAGAGACAATACTTCCACTTAGAGCGTCGAAGTAGGGCCTATATTTCGACTCGGGGCACTTACAAACATTCAATTGTCCACTTTAAAAAAAGCAAAGCTCTGTTTCTTGTTGCAAGATTGAGTTCACAGACTTTCACCCTGGGCCTGGTGTTTTTCGTTGCAGTATTTCTTCTTCTTCTTACAGAGATCATTCTCCTGGAAGGTCTCGTTGTTAAATTTTTAACCCGAGAGATGAAATTGAAATGCTTTTTGGTTGAAGTGTCAATTATTGCATTTTTTAAAAGAATTTATCTTTGTTGCTAGTTAAATTTTTAACCAGAGAGATGACATTTTACCCAACAAAGATGAATTCTCAACGAAAAATGTAATAGTTGACACTTCAACGAAAAAGCATTTTAATTTTGAATTGAAAACACATGAATTCAATTAAAAAGGATGAATTAAAAAAAGAATAGTTGAATTATCATTTCAAACCAGAAATAATAATTTGCAAACCAGAAATATTTTTGAGTCAACCAAGAATTTCGAAATTCGGCGATTTTTATTTGTGACAGTTATTGGTTATATATTTGAAAGACGAAAACGTACGAAAATCAAATAATTTTTTATTTGCTTACTAAAAAATTGGAAACTTTATATTTTATTTTACTCTTTCAAAGTATAATTTATAATTAAAGCCTATATCGTCTACAAGTTTGGGAAAGAATTAAGTGAAAAGTAAATAGCGGAACAGAAAATTAAAATTGGTTGAATTTGCAAGATGTTGTACTGCAACAAAGTATAAGAAATTAAAAATACCTTTAAATCAATACAATTTTAAGATTCAGGCAAAGTAGGCATTAGTTTTCAAAGATTTTCTTCACCTTTGCAAATAATGTTAATCCGAATTTGATTGGATACATTTCTTTCTTTTCTGAATGAGAGAAGGATGTTTTTTATTTGAGACATCTTGATTAATATATATTTATTAAATAGAAGCCAAAAAAATTCTGCATTTACTTACTTTTCTTAAAATAATGGTTGCACACATAAACAAATTGAATCGTGCAGGTACTAAGTTCATTTGGTGAACTGTAAAAATGTTTGTCCATTTCAACAATTAATTTAATGAACAAATATTTAAAAACTAGGTATACATCAAATAGATTCATCGTCTTGTACCTCTAACGCGACTGAGCCAAGGCTAGGCGAGATTAGGATTTGCCGTTACGTCTCGATATTGGCCGAGCGCTTTGAACGACACCAGAGGTTTATGAGCATCAATTTACCATTTTGAGAAAACTTGTTTTTAGCATTCTAGGGACTTCGATTTGAGAAATTGAATGTCTAAAATGTATCAGAATCTAACTTTCAGATCCGTTCAGTATTGGAAATCTGAACAGGCGTGGAGGAGAGTCGTTCACCCTTACTATTCTAAACTTCTTTAGGATTGGTGAACTGTTTCCTAATGGTGTATCCATGATTTCGTCTCGTGTCATTGTTTCAACCTCGTTGCTGTACATGTTTATTTTTGCCCGCCTCTGAATGCCAGTGGTTCTTGTTGTATACATTCCACGAAGTCTTCTATTCTTCTCCACTACTGCAAATACGTCACCATTGGACGTTGATAATACAGTTTGTTCTTCGTTCGGCATAGACAGACGGCCATAAGATTCTGCTCTCACATGAATGGGTTTATTTCGAGGAAAAGTGTATCTTAGAACTTTAAATTGCCTTAGCGGATTTGTGACGGGAATGAGCCGAATAAATCTAAGTTGTTCAAGTGTAAATCCAAGTATGTGTGAGGGTGATTGACTTTCAGGAGGAGACCTGGACCTAAGACGAAGAGGAGGTTCGGCATCAGACGAAGATCTGTTCGGAGAACCTGGAGAACGATGTCTGGGAGGAGGACGAGACCTTCCAGGAGCATGATGTCCGGCAGCCTGACGAGACGTTTCCGGAGAATGATTTCTGCTAGGAGAAAAAGAAATTTCGGAACGGGGAGCACCAGGCACAGGGTTTGAGGCCTGTGAACTAAACACTGCAACAAAAAATGGAGCTTTATGTTTTCTTGAAGTAGAAGTATGTTGCTCAGGGTTATTCTTTACTTCAAAAAAAAAACAAAAAAAAAAAAAAAAAAAAAAAAACGTTTTCGCGATTCTTGCGCGAATACTCCTTATTCAGATAGACAGAGGAAAGATTCAAAATCCTCAATAAGTTTTAACGTCTGGGATGAAATATATAGAAGAAAAATTAACAACACTTCCAGACCAAATAAGATTTAATAAAGTTGGAGGTTTCGTCACTAGTCTTAGTAACCTCATCAGAAATCCATGGTTAAATCTATTAAAAGAATTACATAGGAAATTACAGAAAAAGTAAAAGTGTGTCAAAACATAATTTTTAACATCGAAATAAAATGACTTACCATTAGGTAGAGCGGTAAAGTTTAGTCACAATAGTAGAATTTTTGAAAGTAGAAAAGGAGAGTTTTCTCCAAAAGCAATGCAAATTTGATCTGACATCGTGGTAAATAGAAACCTAAAGGTTTCGTAAATAAAAGAGTCAATTATATAAAATAATTGAGATTAGCATTCTGAAAAAACCCATTTTTGGTACTCGATCTAAAATGTTAGAACAAAAGAATTTCAAGTAAATTTATTGAAATCAAAAGATTTTTTGAAAATTTTTGTATAAAAATGGACAAGAAAGAGGTCAGGAATCTACAAAACAAGAAAGGTTCAAAAAGATAAAATAGAATTTTTTACCTGATTGGACAATAACGAAGGTTACTTGAAAGGCAATTATTTCATTGTGATGAAGAGTTTAGAATTTTAATAAAATTCTCTTATTTTCAGCTCTTATTGTCAAAAAAATTAAAATCTATAACTTGCAAATTAAAAATCCAGATCAGAAAAATTAAAATTGAAGATATTCATAACCATGTAAACTTTTTGCTAAAAAAACTTGAAATTTCGAAAAATACAATCAAAAGCCTTATGCCTAATGTGGAATTTGCTGTCTTTAATTATGAATTTGAAAAATCTAATGAATCTTATATCTGCAAAGACAAAATAGTTTTAAATAAAAAATTTGTTATTAACCAATCCTAATAATCTTTCTATAAATAACCATAAATTAGAACTTTCTGATCCATGGCTTATTAATTTGTCAGAAAAAAAAATTCCTGAACATGTAGCCGACATAATTCGACTTGGCGAAAAATGTAGTTCGTGTTATGTTTTAAAGAAAGAAAACCAAATGTTAAAAATCGTGAAGGATTTAGGAATTAATTTAGATAAGATTCCAGTTGAATCTAGAGACTAATTTAAACATAAAATATTATCTTTAACTTTAAATTTAAAAAAAAAACGAAAAAAAATTCTCATATCGATAAAGAAATGGCTAAAAATATTAAAATAACCAAAAATTTCATTGAAAACAATAAGGATATTTTAATTACCCGTGCCGACAAATGTAATTTGTAATTTTCAAAAAATCCTCTTATTACTCTAAAATGAATGAAATGCTCAGTGACACTAGTACATATGAAAAAATCGATTCGAATCCCCTCAAAAAACTTCAAACTTCTACTTTTGATTTATTAAAATAATGGAATTCTAAAGGATATTTGGGCAGAAATTTAAAAATAAAGTCGTTGTGAACTTCCAATACCAATTTAGCAAGAACGTATGGCCTTCCAAAGGTCCATAAAGTTCATTTTCCTTTAAGACCTGTGGTATCTTATATTAAGACTCCAACTTATTACTTGGCTAAAACTACGAGTAAAATTGTATCTGATTTCATTCCAAAATCAAATTCCTTTGTCAAAAATTTTACTTCTTTTCGAGACAATATTATTAAAATTCCTGATAACCATAAACTTCACTAGAATTCTACTAGTTTTCAATCTGATAAAAATTTCTACAATCAGAAATTCGGCACTCCTATGGGGTCTCCGATATCAGGTATTCTTGCTGAAATTGTCTTACAAGATCTCGAATTAGAAATCTTTAAAAATTCAAAGGTCAAAATCCATTTATTTTATAGATACGTCGATGATACTTTTCTTATTGTTTCAAAAGACAAAATTGAAAATATTGTTTCTTGTTTCAATAGCTATCACAAAAGGTTCAAATTTACATTTGAAGTTGTATCTGACAATCATATCAGTTTTTTAAACTTAAAAATTATCAGCAAAAATGTACATTTTCTGGTAGACTTTCAAATTTTTTGTCAAATACTCCCATACACCAAAAGATTGGTATTGTAAAAAATCTTGTTGATTCACCTGTTCTTCTCTCTGATGAATCTTTTCATAATGAAAATTTAATTTTAGTCAAAAAAATATTAAATTACAATAGATATCCTAAACAGTTTATTGAAAAACACATTGAAATAAGACTTTTTCAAATTAATAATTTTATTATTAATTTGAATGGTTTTTTAAACCATGTCTAGATTTAAATCTAACCAATAATAATCAACAGAAAAAAGTTGTATCTTTTAATTTCTATCCAGATATATCTTATCCAATCCGTAGACTTTTTTCTAACTTTAATATTAACACTATTTTTAGAATTGATTCAAAATTTGACCACTTTATCTAATTGGGAAAAGATACATTGGAAAAATTAGAACAGTGTAATGTTGTTTATAAATTGGACTGTTCTTGTGGTATGTCCTATATTGGACAAACTAAAAGATCGTTAGAGACTAGAAAAAATGAGCATTTCAGAAATATTAATCCATGTAAATAAAACCATCAAGAAATTGCTAAACACATTCACTCTGTCCATAATGGAAACTCAAATTATATCAAATGGGAAGACATTAAAATATTACATAAATAGCAAAATTATTATAAAAGAAACTTTGTCGAGATGATGTATATTAAAAATGAGAGTAACAATGCTTTGAATAAGATTACTGATTTGAAATTTTATAATTCTGCTTATAATATGATTTTAGATAAAGTATGATCATGGTTTTCCTAATTTCTTCAAACTTGATATAAAAAAATTTAAACTTGGCGCCTAAATCTCTTTCTTTCGATTCAGTATGTTTGATCCTTCCAGTACTCGGTCTAATCCGGACCCGCATGGTACTCTGTACCATGCTCCTTTCTTTAATTTTATTTTTTTTTAAACATGTATCTTAAATGTAATTATGAAACTTTTATCACTATGAAAAAATAAATTTCAAGCAGTTTGCTAATCAGGTAAAGAAATATCTATTTTATCCTTATGAACTTCTCTTGCTTTGTAGTTTCCTAACCTCTTTCTTGTCACTTTTCAAACTATTTGTTCAAAATTCTTTCAAATTTAATAAACTTACTACAATTTCTAACACTTTAGTTTGAGTACCGAAAATGAATTTTTCGAAGAAATGCTAACTTCAATTATTCTATGTAATTGATCATTTTTTACTTACGGAACCTTTACGCATATAACTACTACGATGTCTGACCGAAGTTGCTCTGTTTTTTGGAGTAAATTCTCCTTTTTCTTTCTTTGGAAATAAATATTTAATGTATAACTAAATCTGATCGCTCTACTTAATGTTAAGTTATCGTATTTTGAAAATTGTTTTAAAAAAAATTAAGTGTTTGACATACTTTTATTTTATGTAATTTCCTATGTAATTCTCTTAATAGATTTAACCACGGATTTCTGATGAGGTCACCATGACTGGTGACGAAACGTCAACTTTTATTAAATAATAATTGGTCTGGAAGTGTTGTTTAAGTTCTTCAATAAAATTCATGATTTCAAGAAAAATATTTTTAAAAAGGAGCAATGGTACAATGTACCATGCAAACCCCGAGTAGACCAAGTACTGAAAGGATCGAGCATCCTGATTCGAAAGGAAGAAGTTTAGGCGCCAAATTTAAATTCTTCTTTAAAAATTTTTTTTATGAAGAGGTAAAATCCCATTAACTACCTTCGTCTAAAATCATATTATAAGCAGAATTATGAAATTTCAAATCAGTAATATTGTTCAAAGCATTGCTATTCTCATTTTGAATATACATCATCTCGACAAAGGTTCTTTTAAAATAATTTGACTCTTTGTGTAGTATTTCAATGTCATCCCATTAAATATAATTTTAATTTCCATTATGAACGGAGTGAATGTATCTAGCAATTTCTTTATGGTTTTTAGTACAGTGGTTAATATTTCTAAAATTCTCATTTCTTCTAGTCTCTAGCGATCTTTTAGTTTGTCAAATATAGGAAATACCACAAGAACAATCCAGTTTATAAACAACATTACACTGTTCTAATTTTTACAATGGGTCTTCCCCAAATTTTATAAAACGGTCAAATTTTGAATCAATTCTAAAAATAGTAATAATATTAGAGTTAGAAAAAAGTCTACGAATTGGATAAGATAAATGTGGATAAAAGTTAGAAGAGACGAATTTTTTTTGTTGATTATTATTTGTTAAATTTAATTCGGAAGAAGGTTTTTTATTATTAATGTAAAAAAGTCTTATTTTGATGTGTTTTTCAATAAAAAGTTTAGGATAACTATTCTCATTTAATATTTTTTTAACTGAAATTAAATTTTCATGGTGAAAAGATTCATCGGAGAGAAGAATAGCAGAATCGACTAAATTCTTCAGAATACCAATCTTTTGGTGTATGGGGATTGAAAAATCCTTGTTATTCTTGATAAAATTTTTTCTTATTCTAATATTCTTAGCTATTTCTTTATCAATATGAATTTTTCTTTTCGTTTTTTAAAAATAATTTGAAGTTAAAGATAATATTTTATGTGTAAATTCTTCTCTAGATTCCAATGGGATCTTATCTGAATTAATTTCTAAATCTGTCACAATTTCTAACATTTGGTTTTCTTTTTTTGAAACAGAACAAGAACTAAATTTTTCGCTTAGTCGAAGTATGTCAGCCACAGGTTCAGGAATTGTTTTTTTTCAGACAAATTAACAAGCCATGGATTAGATGAAGATTCTAATTTATGTTTATTAGTAGAAAAATTATTAGTATTAGTTAGTAGCAAATTTTGAAATTTTTTATTTAAAACAATTTCATCTTTACAGACATAAGACTCATTAGATTTTTCAAATTCATACATAAAGATCGCAAATTCCACATTGGGCATAAGGCTTTTGATTTGATTTTTCGAAATTTCAAGATTCTTCAGCAAAAAATTTACATGATTATGAATATCATCAATTTCAATTTTCCTGAGCTGGATTTTTAATTTATCAGTTGCAGAGTGAAGTTTCTTGTGACAATGAGAACTATACATATTAAGTTCAGTAACATTTTTAACAGTTATTAATATTTTTCGGAATCAATTCGGAACGACGAATATTTAAAAGAAAGTTTTTTCTACATTCGGCATTTTTAATTTCACTAGAAATATTTAAAAAAAACCGGTGATTTCAGAAGAAAAAGCAGGTCTGATTTGAGATAAAGTTTGTTAATGGGATTTTACCTCTTTATAAAAAAAGTCTGTAAAGAAAAATGTAAATTTGGCGCCTAAACTTCTTCCTTTCGAATGAACATGCTCGATCCTTTCAGTTTTCGGTCTACTCGGGGTTTGTATGGTACATTGTACCATTGCTCCCTTTTAAAAATCTTTGTCTAGAAATCATGAATTTTATTAAAATTCTAAACTCGTTATCACAATGAAATAATTACCTTTCAAGTAACCTTCGTTATTGTCCAATCAGGTAAACAATTCTATTTTCACTTTTTGAAACTTTCTTGTTTTGTAGATTCCTAACCTCTTTCTTGTCAATTCTTATAAAATTTTTTTCAAAAAATCTTTTAATATCAATAACATTACTTTAAATTCTTTTATTCTAACATTTTAGATCGAGTACCAAAAATGGGTTTTTTCGAAATGCTAATCTCAATTATTTTATATAATTGACTCTTTTATTTACGAAACCTTTACGTTTCTAATTACACGATGTCAGATCGAATTTGCATTGCTTTTGGAGAAAACTCTCCTCTTTTATTTTCGAAAATTCTACTATTGTAACTAAAATTCACCGCTCTACCTAATGATAAGTAATTGTATTTCGATGTTGAAAATTATGTTTTGACACACTTTTACTTTTTCTGTAATTTCCTATGTAATTCTGTGAATAGATTTAACCATGGATTTCTGATGAGGTTACCATGACTAGTGACGAAACGTCAAACTTTATTAAATCTTATTTGGCCTGGAAGTGTCGTTAATTTTTCTTCTATACTCCTTATTCAATTTTGTTGGAAATAGTTTTCGCAAATCTGGTGAGAATACTTAAAAATAGAATCTTCCCCAAAATATTAGCCTAATCGGCAATATCTACCCTCCGCCCTAGGTACTTGAATTTTCCTATACAATAAAAATGGGAGAAACTGTGCAAAAATGTTTCATTTACTTGATTTTTTCAGTTTTTGAAGTTTGGTAGCCAAATGCTGATATCCTTACATTTTTGGTCGGGTGTCCGTCCGTTCATTCATACGTTAGTCAAAATTTTCTCCTGCCGATAGGATTGGATATGACCAGATAAGGTCAGATATGACCGGATAGATTCGGATAGGATGGAACAGGATTGAAGCAGAGCGAATAGGATAGGCTATGATTTATTATCAATTTGCTACAATCTCAAAATTTTTTAAGTGCAAACAAAAATATATTGCCAATAAGTTAAAAATTTGAAATACACATGTAGCCTGCATTAGCTTCTTTTTATTCAAATCAATATCCCACATACATAGGTTGACAATCTCTATGTAATATTTAAAACATCTTAATTTCGAAAAACTTTTAATTTTCCAGCAATTCGGGTCAGAAAATGCATTTTGCATAGCTATTAACTAAGAATACATAAAAATTGTAAAAACATATAATAAATTGTTTATTTAAAAAAAATCCAAGATGACGCTCAAGTTAAAATTCCAATAATAGCTCACTTCTGCAGTTTTTGATGAATTATTTTAAAACTTTGCTACAAAAAGAAGTTTGGCTTCAGAAAGCATCCAATGATGACGGAACCAACAATCAATTAGTTTATAAATTTTTAGACGAATTCTATTCAAATTTTTCGAGAAATTGAGTTTTTTTAGTTTTTTTACAAACGAATTACTATGGTTTTTTAATATAAGGCTAAAAGAGATAGAGGTGAAAGCTCTTCCTAATTACTTTTTTTTTAATTTCATTTTCGCGGAATTCATTCTGAATTTTGTTGTTTAATTAGCTTTTTTGGCCTTTTTTAAATTTGATACCCAACTTTTCCAGAATTTTTAAAACACCTTGGAGGTCTAGTCTCAATTCAAAACGTAATTATGATGAGCTGACATTGTGGCAGCAGGAAATTTTGGAAAATAAATGCAATTGTGACTTGGAATGGAGAATTTCCGTAAATTTCTGTAAAAAAAATTTATTTCACTTGGAACAGAGAATTTTTGACATGAAATGGGAATTTCAAAAAATAATTTCATTTCTGCTTTTGAAGGAAGAGTTAAAAAAAATCCTGTTTAAGTCCAGAATTATAATTCTTTTACAAAATTCTGTGTTCCAAATAAAAATTGTAATTCTTGTGACCAAAAATTATCTGATGTTCCAACACAGAATTAAAATTCTTTTCCAGAATTCCTGGTCCAAATCAGAAATCTTCTAAAATATTTCGAATTCTCGGGAAATCTTTAAAAATCTATTGGATTGACTAAAATCTTTTGAACTTTTTTCAATTGACCGATAATTTGAAATCATCCATCGAGTGGACTCTCTGTAAATATTTTAGCTAATCCGCTAGTCGGAAAAATGGTAATTTTCGGAAAGCTTAAAATTAGAGATATATTTTATTATTATATTCACCAATAGAATGAAGAAAAACCGCCAAGGCCAAGACAAGAGTAGAATGTATCTTCATCTTGCACTCGTAACTGATTAATATTATAGTCCATCATTAGATTGTACAAAACATATTTTATAGAACTTACCTCGTGAATTGTACACGTAAAGCTTGTTCTTATCAGATATTTACATTTCATCAGAGTCATGAAAGGAAGGTTTTAAATTGTGGTGAATTCAGACTTGAAAGAGGAAATATTTTATATTCCCTCCTTCTAGATAAGAATTAAAATTTCCTGTTCCAAATAAAATTATCATTCTAGACAGAAATTTGCTGTCTCATAGTTCCTGTTGCAAGAGACAATTACATTTATTTCCAAAAATTTCCGAATCAAAGTTAGAATTATATTTATTAATGAATTCAAACTTAGAAAAGGGATTTTCTAGAATTTCCTCGTTCTAAATCAAAATTAAAATTCTTTCAAAAAATTCCCTGTTCCAAGTCAAACTATATTTCTTTTCGAAATTCCCTGTCCTTACTTAAAAATTATAATTCTGAAATGAAATTCCTGTTCTAAAGTTCACATAAAATGAAAATTATAATTATCTATGAAACTTTTTTCCCTGGAAGTGAAAATTCTAATTCTGTGGGGAAATTGCCAATCTCAAGGTCAAAATTATAATTCTTGGAGAAATTTCCTGTTCAAAATTCAAACTTATAATTCTCAACGAAAATTCGGCATCTCAATTGTCAAAATTATATTTTTTTCTATAATTATAATTTTTTACGCAACTTGGTTTTTTTCTCGAAAATAACAAAAACACTAATTGAGCTTCAATAAAATTAACAATGATTATTTGAAAAATTGAGAATATCGATTATCTCATTCGCGATGACAAACAATAATTAAAAACTGATAGAAACAGTGATAAACAATATTGAAAAAAACGTAATAAAAAAAATAAAATAAAAAAATAACTTTGGATTAAACATTTAAAAATTTGGTTGACTTAAAAAAAAATCTTTCAAAATTCTACCATTTCAATTGCTAAAACTGAATAGTTAAATATTTTTAATTCGAAAAGGTCTGAAATCGAATAATTTAAAATTTGATGACTAAAAAATTTGAAAATTCATATTGGAATCCTAATAATTCAAAATATAATTTCCAATAAGATCCTTGATTGTCAATAGTAACAATGGTAAGTAAGAGCATTTGTCGTTTTAAAAATATTAAACATATAAAATGTGAAAGTTTTTTGTTTTAAAAATAGTTAAAATTATAAAACCTTTCTCAGTTAATGAGATCTTAAGCAAAAAAATACAAGTTTGAGAAAGAATCAAGTTAAAATTAAATAATGAAACTGAAAATTTAAATTTTATTTTGTGTTAACTAGAAGTGATTCCTAATCGCAGAATTGAATATAATTTATTTCAAATTGACTAGAATTCAGTTCTCAGTTGCAATAATTTATATATAAATAGCATTTTACTTAAAATATTTAGGACTTTATCTGAATTGCTAGACTCGAAGTTAAATGAACTATATTTTCTATCAACTTAGATAAAATAAAATTAACATTAACAAACATTCCATTTCAGTTCATAGAATTAAATTGTAATTTATCAGAATTTCACTTGAATTAACAAGAATTCTATTTAAATTTCTAGATTTCGATTTTGAATTGAATAGTATTCAACTGTAATAGACTTGTATTGCTAGATTTCCATTTACATGAACTAGAATTTACTTTGAATGAACTATAATCCCGTTAGAATGCAACAAATCAATACGACTTACGAAAATTAAATCAAAATGGACTAGAATTCCAGTTGAATCAACTATAAATCTGTTTGAATTATTAGGATTTAATTTACAAACATTATTTGAGTTTAAGATTGGCAATTTGATAAGTTCAAGATATCAGCATTAATCAGAAATAAACAATTTAAGAATAAATAGTTTACGAACTAAACCATATTAAAAAAATTATTCAAAAAGTTGTATGTTTTGGAAATGGTTCCAGTTAGAAATCGTATCACAATTAATGAGAATATGAATAGAAAAGATTCGAATTTGGGAGAGAAATAAATTGAAACTAAAATGAAAGAGAAAATTGAAATTTTTTGACCTTGATAGTCATCAAATTTACACCAAAAAAACTGGTACCTAAAAATTATGGTCATGGTTGCGTGTACCAAATTTCGGTACCTCTAGCAGGGCAGATTCTTTATTGTCACTATTTTTCATATGATGAAAAAGAAGAATTTTTTGGTTTGAACGTTTCTCATGATGAAAAAAATTTCTTAATTTTAAAAATAAATGTATTCAAGAGATATTTAAAAATTAGTTACAGAATAACATTTAATGAGAATGAAGTGAATATCGGTATAATCAGAGGAAAGACGTTCAAAGTTCGAAGTTCTAGGTGGCTAAAGGCCGAATTGACGACTAGTCGAGGGTTAGGCACAATTTAACCTTTTGAGAAAACTTTTTTGATTATTCCGGGGACTTCGACTTCAAAAATTGGAAAGCCGAAAATATCTTAAAATCTAATTCTCAAAACTCTTCTGTATTGGAAATCTGATCAGCTATGGAGGATTGTCGTTTTCCTTTACAATTATAAAATTCCCTATGATTGGTACATGTTTGCCTAATGGAGCTTCCTGGATTCCTTTTCGGGTCATTTCGTCAACCACGCCGCTGTACATATTTATCCTAGACCGCTTTTGACAGCCAGATCTTATTGTATACATTCCACGAAGCATTTTTTCACCCTCTACTATTGCAAAGACGTCAACATTGGATGTTGATAACACAGTTTGTTCTTCGGTTGGCATAGGTATAAGGACCTGATTTTCTGTTTTATTCTAAATCGGTTTATCACAAGGGAAAATATATCTTCGAATTTGTAATCGCCGGAGCGGATTCTTGTGGGGAATGAGCCGAATTAATCTAAGTTCTTTAAGTTTGAATCCAAGTATGTATAAAGATAGTTGACTGCCAGGAGGAGACTTGGATCTGGCACGAAGAGGAGACTCGGCAGGGGGTAAATACCTGTCAGAAGAACCCGCAGAATGATGTCTGGCAGGGGGAGAAGACCTTTCAGGAGAATTATGTCTGACAGGAGCAGAAGAAATTCCGGAACGAGAAACACCAGGTCCAGCGTTTGAAGTCTGTGAACTCAACTCTGCAATGAGAGAAAGAGATCTTAATTTTCTTAGTGTAGACAATCTTGTTCCGGTTAGTATGGTCCTTTTTTACTTTTTTTGGAAATGTCATATTCACCCACCTTCCCAGGCTTTCTCAGTGCTTAGGGTTTTGTAACACCGGGATAAAACACTCATTGTTTCGGTTGCGAGTCCGTTCAACAGTCTGATTATATAGATTCGGATAAAATAAAATAAAACCTGATAGATTTAAATATACTTGGATATGATAGAATCGAAAAGGATCATACAGAATAGGACATGATCATATACTATCAGATATAATCGGACATATATTAATAGGATCAGAGCGGATAGAATCGAAGATGAAAGTATGGAGTTGAATCTGATTAAATTGGATAGGATTAGCTAACAGATCGGCTGAAAATAGCAATTTTTGCACTTTTAGGCTAGGATATCAATTTAGAAAACGGATTCGTTTTTAGTACACCAAAATCCTCCGGGGTCATATAGTCCGGTCTTTGGGTACAAATTTTGTCGGCCTGTGTAATCTCTATGTATACCTTGAAATATCTCAATTTGGAAAAACTTTAAATTTCCACGAAATTTTTTTTGTCTTGAATTGCATTTTCTATAGTTTTTAACTAAGAATGATTAAACATAGCAAACAAATATAGTACATTGTCGTAAATTGAAGGGTGCACAGGAAAATTTAAAAGTTGCAAAATTCCAGGATGGCAGTCAATTAAGAATTTCAATGAAATATTTTTAAACTTCTCTAGAAATATAATGTTGACTATACAAAGCCTCCGATGACTATTTTATTCAAAGCCAGAAATTAAAACAACCAATTCTTATACATGAGAAAGTGGAAACTTTTCGACGCCAAAAGGGGAAAATTTAAAAAGTAACAACATTTCTTATTTGAAAAAGGTAAACATTTGAAAAGAACGAATTTCTTTACATTAAAGGTAGAAAATGTATTGCTTAAACTTTTAGTTTATCATGTAGAATGGGATATGATTAAAAGGATTTCCGTTTCCGGCGTTAAAGTGTCAGGTAGCGTTGATGAAGTGAGGGCTAATTGTAGTAAATTTGCAGTGTAATTTGAGGTGAGTTGTTGGCAGGAGTGTGTTAAATGGTAATAGAATTGAAGAATAAGTCGATACAAACAAAGGTAAGTTCGAATCGGTCTGATGGATAACGGGGAGAGTGAAAGAAAAAAATTAAGGGATTCAGAATAAGTGAGAAGAGGAGAAAAATGGCACCAGTGAAACTAAATAAATGTGAACATGAGAGGGAAGTGGTAACAAAGAAGAAGGCATTACATGGAAGCTCATAGCTATTGAAGGCGGAGAGTTTTAGCTCAATCAAGCGAAGAGGAGAAAAAACGGCACTAGTGAAACTAAATAAATGTGAACATAAGAGGGAAGCTGTGACAAAGAAGAAGGCGTTTCATGGAAGCTCGGAAAGAATAAAGGATGATTTGACATGTACAGTTGGATTGAGAAAAAGGAAGGGAAGAGTTAGTTCAAAATGAGGAGCCGGGAAACTATGAGAGAAAGGAACGGGAGATAAAAAAAGAAATAGTAAGGAACAAAAAGAGACCAGAAACGAGAGACGAAAAGAGCGGAGGATATGTTACTGAAATATAGCAGGCTTGGAGAAAAAGTATGAGGAGTTTATGAGAAATTTGACACAAGGTGATCTAGTAGTGATGATGGGAACGTGACTAGATGAAAGAAGATGGGAAAAAGTAAGGAGAAGGTTATCAAAAGAGTCAAAATGCAAAGTGGAAGAATAAGAAAGGCAGAGCAATGGCATGAATGGTGATGGGTATAAGGAACGAATGTATAACAGGGAAGGATAAAAAAGAAATGGAAGAACAAAAATAAGGAATAATAGTAGATGAGGAGAAATCAGAGCAGATCAAAGAACTGATGAAGGAAAACAAAGAAGAAAGAAGGCTTATAATAGGGGCAGATTTTAATGCGAGAACAGGGGATAAAGAAGAAAGGGAGTGAGGAGGAGAGCGAGGAAGAAAATCAAAAGACAATATACTGAATGTGCCTCTATCTATTGTGCTCCGAGGCAAAAGCTCTGGATACCTATGT
>CAKNYM010052082.1:589042-626511 GCA_932195095.1 Andricus curvator
TAAAGAACCATGATCGTAGCTTCCGGAGCCTACAACTTCTCACATAAACCTAATAATAAATCTTTATGGAGTTCGTAACAAGAAGGACATGTACATGGCAGTCAGAATTAATATAAGAACCCAAAGGGCGAGGTACAGCTTAAAGCTGCTTTCAAATCTAACTAATACACGATCTGGAGGAGAAACTAGAGGTAGGTGATTATATAGATTCGGATTACTTTATAGCTCCACTAGAGTGAGAAAAAAGTAATAACAATATTAAGAGAAAGGAAGCGAAGGTAAAAAGAGCAGAAGGAGTAGATTGCTCAACAAAAGGAAAAAAAACAGTTTGAGGAAAAGGTCAGGAATATCAAGACGGGAGAGGAAAATCTAATCTAAACGAGCAGATGGAAATAATGCAGAGATAAAAAAAGAGGATTAGAGTTCACAAGCGAAAAAGAAGTTAGCGAAGAAGGGGATAAAAGTGGATAGGATGAAGAATGTTAAGAGAAGAAGAAGGAAATAATGAGGAGATATAAAAAGAGGATTAGAGTGCACAAGCAAAAAAATAAGGTAGTGAAGAGAGGAATAGAAGTGGATTGGATGGGAAATGTAAAGAAAAGAAGAAGGAGGATAGAAAGAAATTATGAAACTGGAGAAAAGGGAAAAGTACAGGAGAAGAGTATAGGAGAAAGAAGGAGTATACTGAGTTGTGTGATTGAAAGAAAGATGAGGATAATTAAAGGTTTAGGCGGAGAAGGCTAGGACGGAAGATGTTTGGAAGCTAATAAATTGAGAGATGAAAAAACAAGAAAAGATTAAATCTGGATATTGAGATAGTAGAATGGGAGAAATATTTTATGGATTTGCTAGAAGAAGTAGGCAGGAAAGTTAGAAAAGAAGGAAAATGTGGTGGGGAAAGAGATGAGGAAGAGGACATAACAAGGGAAGAAATAGTCAGGATGTTGAGAATAATGAAAGATAGAAAGGCGGCTGGTATAGATGAGATTCCAAATGAAGTTTAGAAATATGGGCGACCAGAGTTATGGGAAACCAATGTCAGAGAGATTGAAGAAGGAATTTAAGGAAAGGAATATAGAGCAACTGAATCAGACAGGTTTTATAAAAGGAACAAAGGGGCAATGATAGCAATGTTTGTGGACTTATAGGCGGCGTCTGACTCCTTGGACCGAGTTGAGATTGAAAAAGTTATGGCGAAGAAGGGGATACTAGAGTGCTTAGTCAAGAGAGTGTCGGAAATGGGCATCTGAGCCCACTTCTATTCAATATATTATTCTCAGACTTCGAAGAAGAAATAAAGTGAAAAAGATGGAAAGGGGTTAGAAAGGAAGAAGAAATGATATATACACTGGCATACGCGGACGATATAGTGATGATGGCAGAGGATGGAGAAGGGATGGCGGGCTTAATTACAGGATTGGAGAAATACTTAGGTTGGAAAAAATTTAATTTTAATGTATAAAAGACAAAGATAATGAAGTTTAAAAAAGAAGGGGGAAGAAAGAAATAATGGAATGAGAGATGGAAGGGAGTAAAGTTAGAAGCAGTAAAGGAGTTTGAATATTTGGAATTTACTTGGCAAATACATGGAAAACATAGAGCTCATATGAGAGGAAGGATAAAAGAATGCGGCAGAGGTGATTAAAAAGATATGGGGAATAGGAAAAAGAATGTTAAAAAAAGATTGAAGAAGGAGAATATGGTTATCTGATATGCTGGTATGGCTGGTATTATGTTATGGAGCAGAGATATGAGGGTGGAAGGAAAGGAAAGGGATTGAGAGTTCAAAAGAAAGGTATATAAGGTGGATCCTAGGGGCAGACTGGAGGGCGCCTAAATATACGATGAGAGAAGAAGAGCAAAGGGATGAAGTAAGTACTAGATCAGGAAAGAGGGCATATCAGTTTGAGACGAAACTAAGGGAGGGAAAGGGAGGAGATAGAGAAAAAGTGTTTGAAGGGGGTAGAAGAAAGGAGACGGAGGGCGGTGGAACAAGATGGGAAAAAGAAAGAAGGAAATTCTTTAGTGGAAAATGAGATAAGGGAAGGGATGTATTGGGATAAGAAAGAGAGAGAACATAAAGTGCAGAATATGTGAATTTGAGGAGGAAACATGAAAGCATTTATGGGAAGGATGTAGGAGGGGAATGAAAGACAGAGGAAGTTGGCCAGAGAATGTAGTCAAGATTCTAGGGGTGGATGGAATGTGTGAGGAGTGGATGAAGGAAATGGCAAAATTGTGGTAGAGGAGAAGTAAAAGAAAAAGAAAACGGAAGTCGCTCAGATTAGAAGGATAAATATCTGTAAGTAATGATTATGTAATATTATAAGTGGATAAAGAAAGTTGTAAATATTTGTTCATAATAAGGATGAGATAATATAAGATATGTAGATGGTTTTGTAAGAAACAGAGGTCATGTAAACCCTTAGAGGACACATTATTAACAAAGAAGATATGATTTTTTTAACTTAGATGGAATTGGATAGCACATGATAGGAAAGGATATAATTGGATTGGATAGGCTTGAAAGAAGGGATATTACAGTTTTTGCTGTGCAAAATGGGAAAATCTTCAAAATAATGAATTTTGTATACATTATTACCTTTGTCAAGCGTATCCTTATCAAAAATTTACATTTCATTAGTCAGTTCTTTATATTCTTTCCATAATATTTTACATTTGAGCGAAGATTTTAAATTCCGGTCATTTCCCGGAGATAAAATTATAACTCTGAATTTGAACAGGATTTTTTCTAAATTTCCTTCTGCCAAATCAGAATTAAAATTATATTTTTAAATTCCCGTTCCGTGTTAAGAATTCTCTGTTCCAAGTCACAATGATATTTATTTACAAAATTTTCTATTATAATTCAGAAACATAGCGTCAAAAACAGAGTCAAAGTTATAATCATGTAAGAAAATTCTTCTTATATTTTATTTTTTCATTTCCCATCAGAACGCTGAATTTTAATTGTTTTAGAAAATTCTTTATATCAAGTAAGCATTGAATCAATTTTTAAAATAGACTGTTCCAAGTCAGAATTATACTTATTAACAAAATTTTCTGTTTTAATCAAGAATTACTGAAATTTCCTGCCCCAAATTAGAATTGTTTTTAATGCTTCTGCTTAATTCAAAATCGGTGAGAAAATATATTTATTCTGAATTTATTTATTTTGAATTATTTGCTGAGTTCACTATGTTCGTATTATTACTGTTGCAATAAGGTAGATTTCGAAACTGTGGAGAAAAATAATGCAATGTTTGCGTACTTATACAAGGACGTAAAATTTCTTAAATTTGAAGCTGATTTCTATTTACTCGCAGAATTATATGAGTTTCTCGAGGTAAAATAATAATCATAATATTAATTATACACATATTACTAGTGAAAAAATGAGTTAATTTAATTTTTTGTCGAAAACAAAAGAAAACGTTTATGCATTAATGTCAATTTACGAAGGCTTTAAAAAACAGATTGATTTTTAACCAAAGAGTTGCATTTTTAACCAAAAAAGATTAATTTCTCACTAAACTAGATGAATCTTCAACCCAAGAATAGAAATTCTCATCATGAGAGTTCAGGGTTTATACTAAAAATTGAATTTTTTAGAAAAAATTTCACTTTTAAACTCCAAAAGATGAATTTGCAATGATAAAGTTAAATCCCATCCAAAGAAAAATTATTTTTTCACCAAATAGTGAAATTTTCATTAAAAAAAATAATTTTCAACGAAACAGTTTCATTTACAACCAAGTAGTTCATCTTTCATGCAGAGGGGACGAATATTGAACAAAAGGTTGATTTTTGAAACAAAAAGACAAACTTTTAACAAAAGGGGTGACTTTCAGCCAAGAAATATTTTTCAGTCAAGAAAGAAAAAAAATTTACAATTTATGGAATTTTCAAGCAAACGGGCATTTTTTTACGAAATGGTTGAGTATTCAACCGAAAAATATGAACATTAAATGAAAAAGTTAGGTTTAACAAAATACGTGAAATTGTGAGCAACGAAGGTGAATTCTTAACAAAAACTGTAATAGTGGATACTTAAACCAAAAAGCTTTCTAATTTTAAATCAAAACCACTTGAATTTACCAAAAAAGACGAATATTCAACAGAATAGTTGAATCTTCAACCAAAGCAAATCAAACTTCAAACCAAAAAGACAAATTTGCAACGAAGAAATATTTTTCAGTCAAGCAAGAAAAAAATGTATAATAAAAAATAATTCAAAAGGCACAAAAAATATAACCTAATTCAAGATACTACAAATTCATCTATTTTTGATTATTTTCCACCTTAGGCCTCAGATAGAAAGAAATTTTCGGTGATTGTGAATTCTCTTTTGTTAAAGCTTCTTCGGCTTCAACGAACACATTCTCATCATGTATCGCGTACCTCGGTCTGGTACTGCTTATTCAAATATTGCAAAATAATGTACAAATTTTATTTATGATGATTACTTTCATATTTGTGTCTTATTTTGCATTAAATTTTATTCTCAGGTACCCTGAAAAATGTATCATTTCAATCAATTTATATTATTACAATTCATAATATGCATAGGTATTAAAACTAACGTATTTTCATTGTCTTCTTTTTGTAATTGAAAAATAGTGCGCATCCTATTAAAAAAAAAACAATTTTGTTATTAAAAATGTTATTGCAACTTGTGTCGTTTTTCCATAAATTTAATTTGTTTATTTTATAAAGTTATTTTTTACTATTTAAAACAGAAATACGCATCCTAGCGTAAAGTGATTTTCAGAAAATTTGTAAATGTAATTTAGGCGAAAAATGTTGTTAAATAAAATGTTATTGAAGCTTGTGTCTTTTTTCCCCAAATGTATTTTTTTCATTTTTATTATATTCTTATGACAAGAGTTTATGACAAATTTGTTGTTTTTTTTTTGGTTGAACAACTTTTGTCCTCTGAAGTATTTTTTTCGTCTCCCGTGTCTTTCTCTCAACAATTTAATTTTTTTATTTTTAAACTTATTTTTCACAAATTAAAGAAAATATAATTGTAATATTTAAAAATTCATATTAAAAAGTTTATCAATCCTTTTTAGGTGAACAACTTTTGTCTATTAATTTTTTTCGTACCTTGTGTCGTTTTTCAACAAAATTAATTTTTTTATTTTCAATGTTATTTTTCACGATTCACAAAAACCACGCCTCTTATAAAAAAATTATTGATTACTCCATTTCCAATCAGCAACTTGTGTGTTGTTTGGCTTAAAATGTTTATTTTCGTTTGTTTCTTTGTAGTTTCAAAATGCTATAACTCTGTTAATTTTCTTTTTTTTTTTAGAAAAAAGTCGAACGTAGAATTTTCAAATCTTGGAACCAAGTGGTGTCAACATTTTCGAAAATCCTCTTACTTTTTGAATTTTCATCCAAAATTCCTGGCAAACGAACTTGACCTTCAGTGAGGACACTCGAAGTCTCCATAAATCTAATATCTTCTCTGATGAGAATGTAAAAAAAGTGGTTTTAAGAAAATTTGTGGATCTTTTTTTGTGACATAACTTTTGGCTTTTCACTTTTTTTATCGTTTGTTCAAAAATTTAATTTATTTTTTATTTTTTATGATTAAACTACTTTTCCCGATTAATCCAAAAACTACCTATCGTATCAAAAAATGATTCATAACAAATTAGTAGCTCTCCTTTCGGTGAACAAATTTTGTGTATTCATTTTTTTCTTATCTTGTGTGGTTTGCCCAAAAATTTATTCATTTTAATTTTTTATTTTGCTTTTATAAATAAAACAAGAACTATGCGTATGGTAACGAAACACGAAGATCAGTTTTTTTTGTAATTGTCTAACCATTTATTATGCTAACTGAAACTATTGTAAATTTCGAATATTCTTTTTATAATAACACTTTCTAATAAAGGTATTAAATGATTATTTTGCTGTGATGTAATTTTCAATTGCTTTAAATTTCCTTTCCTCAATTTCAAATTGCTTAGATTTATACATGTACATATCAATCCTGAATTATTATAATTCTCCATTTAAATTGATGTTGCGAGTTGTAATTTGAATATTGCCCTCACTATGAAGATTTCTTGTACCAATTAAATGTATTAATTAATTTTTGAATCTTATCAATAGGAATAATTGTAAAAATATCATCCACATACCTTTTGTAGAAAAGCGGTTTAAAACTTAGTTTTGATGATCTCTATTTTTTAAGTCCTCTAAAACAAGATTGGAAGGAATCGGAGGTAAGGGAAATTCCATAGGGCAACCTGATATCTTGTTATAAAATTGTTGGTTAAAGGAAAAAACAGTATGATTAAATACTGTTCTAACAGCTATTGAAATTTCAGAGTTAGATATTTTAGTTGAATTTTTGTAAACTTGTAATTTTCTTTCTATCCAATTAGAAAGTAAATCTCACAGATATCATCAAACATAGAAATCACATCTGAAGGTAATAATGAGTGGGTACTAGGTACATGCCTATATTTTTAATTTTCTTCCTAAAATCAGGTTTTAGAGTCTTTGATGAAAATTTGGCTAAGTTCACTATTAAATTTCAAAAATGTAACCTTCAATTATGGGGAACCTGCTTTTTTTTAGGTTTTCCCAATTAATCATATATCCGATATTAGTTTGTTCGAGAACGTTTAAATTTCTTCATCTAACCAGAGATTTGACTTTAAAATTGTCCTTTTTTGAAGGAAAATTGTTTTGTACTCATAATTTTTTTCTATTACATTTTTTCTATGACTTCGTAATTTTTTTAATTAGCTAATTCTTTATAAAATTTTTTGAAGGTATAATTTGTGCCTGAGGATAAATTACAATTAACAGGCAAAACGTTGCAATATGCAATACGTATTTTAATTTACTAATTAAAGAATTTGACTCGGAATAATCTTTTCTTTTTTATTTCAATTTGATCCTAGGACCAAAATAATAGAACTTAATTCTTCCTATTGAGGTAACTATTTTGAATCGACCATAGAAAGTTTGCTCCTCAAATTTTTGAGAAGTTAATTATCAAAATTTCGTTCATAAAGTTCTGCGATAATGAGATACTTGGAATTCATTCGTATAAGATACGGTCCCACTATACGTCGTGACATCGAATATTGAATCAACAATCAACAGATTAGTCCATCTGAGAAAATAATGAACCATTCTCATTAGATGTAGAAAAGAATCTCTAATTCCAGCTCATATACAAAATAGTACTAATGATTTCAATTTAACTAAGGTTCATTATAAAATTCACACAAACCTTCAAAAATTAAAATTAACTTACCAGAAAAATCGTTTAAATTGTGAAATCAGTAATATAGTGGATAGAATTCTTAAACTAGGGCATTTGTCCAATTATTAAAAATATAGACTAGAAAGAAAAGTTATTGTTAATTCAATGACTAATTTCTTTATATGATATGGGTTGCAGTTGAATCTGTTTTGCAACTAGTTTCAATAAGAAATGATATCCCAATTCATAAAAATGGGGGGAAAAAGGGGACAGCACCATGTGAACGACATGAATAAGTATTGTTGTGGTCTTGAGTAAAGAACGGCGGAGTAGGAAGGGACTTTAAGACAACAACAAGAGACCCCACACGGAGGAAATGGAAACCTATTGACATAAGAGGAAAAATGACATCAAAATGAAGAAAAAGGATCGACAGGCCATTATACAGATCGACAGCGAGACTACAATAAGTCAAAAACAAAGCGCAGAGAGGACATTGGAAGCAGGTACCCAGACAAGTACATTAGACACTGGGAGAAGCGTGGTTGCGCAGATTTTCAGAGCCGGAAAATGCACTGGCATCGTGGAGAAGGTGATAACAAATTATAAAATAATTATCACAACTACGAGAACTGGTAAACACTAAATAGAAGGCTCCAAGAATCCCTGGGACGGAATACATAGGAGTAAACACTGCTAAAATAGTCAAGGATGTACGGAAAAAGGGAACCAGCACCCACGAAGAAAAGAAAATCTCTTTTCGGCACACACTTATACAAATCCTGAGGAAACGTAATATAGCTGCAGCCCATGGAGACGAGATACGAAATATCATCTCTATATAAATTGTATCATGCAGAGAATCCATGGAATCTAAAAACCACCGAGCTGAAGAAGCTGAGGATGGAGCGAGTGTTGGCAGAGAAATAATTAACGACCCTCTTGGTCTATTTAAGAAACAGGAAGAGTCTGATGGAGACAGCGAAAATGAGAATATAGAACCAGAGATACCTGCGGCAAAACCACGAAGGATACAGCAGGATAAACTCTATGTCGATATTGTGACACAGGTCAATTTGAGTCCAACCGAATTGCTGAGACTTAACGAGAAAAAGAAAGCGGGCATTAAGAGGAGGATGGAAGCAGGGTAGTACCACTGGTGGACGTACCGCCACTGCAACCCTATGAAGAATGGCCACCTATTTCTCCAGTCGAAGAAGAAAGAAAGAAAAAGAAGTAATTATTATTGTAAGAGACCTAGGACTAAGATGAGATATTATTTTGTAAACTTACGATGATAGAATTTAAGATGAAGAATTCCGATAGAAATAAGAGAATAAGATTTAATCGAAAGAAAAGTTTCTTTTGCATCAAGCAAAGATACAAATAAATAAATAAAAGAAAACTAATGATATGCGTTTGAGTACGAAGGCTACATAAAATAGATCAGAGAGAAACGCGCAGACGCGGTGCTTCCCACCCACGCACTTGGTGATAACGGGAGCGCGCTGTCGCGTAAGAGGTTAGCGGAGATCGAAGAGGTTCGATGCGCGATCAATTTCCAGCATTCTGGGGCTCGCTAGCGACCCAGAAACAACCCAGAAGAGTTCTCGGGGCAGGCGATTTGGATTGTATCCTTGAAACCAAATCCTGATTCTCCTCATCCTGGTGGAGCAGTGAGCAGCTGATTGGTTTGTATCCTTGACTCCGAGTCTGCTGCACATCAAGTCCCGGTTGACTGGTTCGACGACGGGTTTCGAATATCCGAGGAGGAGTTCTACTGCTCTACCCGAGTTTGCTGCATTCTTAAGCGACCTTGTTCGACGGCGCCTAGAGCGTAAGGATCTTCGTAAAACTACCCTGTAAGATTTTTAGAGGAATATTCGTCTGTTTCAGTAGTGCTGGGCAGGCTGAGGAGCTGTAGGGTTCTACACGAGTTTGGCTCACTAAAACCCGAAATTAATCTGAAGACGCCTAAGTGCGTGAATGCGAGACTTTTGTATCAGGAAATAAGAGAGAAAATTGATTGAATTCCAAAGAGAATAAATAGCTACATATTAGGCATATCTCACGAGGAAGTTTTATGGAAAGCTTCTATGGAAAGTTCATGTGGTTCATTATAAAGAAATTTGTGTTCATTTAGAAAATTAATTTTTTAAACAAATATTACAAAACTAGTGAAACTAAACAATTTAATGGGAACGAAATAAATCACGGCATAATCAGAGGAAGAAAGTTTGAAGTTCAAGGTGGCTGAAGGCTGAATTGACGACTGATCCAGGGCTAGGTGAAGATGTCTAGCAGATGACGATGTGCCGTTCAAATCGCACTTGAGCCAAACGCTTTGATCAACACAGAAGTTTTATAAAGGCCAATTTATCCTTTTAAGCAAACTTTTTTGACCATTCCAGTGACTTCGGCGTGAGAAATTGGAAAGTCGAAATCATCTCAGAACCTACCTTTCAAATTTGTTTAGTATTGGAAATCGGATCAGCTGTGGAGTATGGTCGTTTTCCATTACTATTCTAAAACTTTTTAAGATTGGTGCATGGTGGCCTAATGGAGCTTCCCGGATTTCTTGCGGGGTCATTTCGTCAACCGCACCGCTGTCCATGTTTATTTTTGCCCGTTTCAGAAGGCCAGTTCTTTTTGTATACATTCCACGAAGTGTTTTATCACCCTCCATTATTGCAAACACGTCACCATTGGATGTCGTTAACACAGTTTGTTCTTCATTTGGCATAGGCACAAGGACCTGATTTTCTGTTTTTATGTGAATTGGTTTATCACGAGGAAAAATATATCTTTGAATTTGGAATCGCCGGAGCGGATTCTTGTTGGGAATGAGCCGAATTAATCTGAGTTGTTCAAGACTAAATCCAAGTATGTATGAAGATGATGGACTGCCACGAGGAGATCTGGACCTGGCACGAAGGAGAGGATCGACTCGAGGCGAAGACCTGTAAGGAAAACCCGGAAAATGATGTCTGACAGGAGGACAAGCCCTCTCAGGAAAATGATGCCTGGCAGGAGAGGATGGAATTTCGGGACAAGAAACACCAATTTCGGGGTTTGAAGTCTGTGAACTCAATTCAATCATAACTATTCTGAAACTTTTTAAGATAGGTGCATGGTGGCCTAATGGAGCTTCCCGGATTTCTTGTGAGGTCATTTCGTCAACCGCACCGCTGTCCATGTTTATTTTGGCACGTTTTAAAAGGCCAGTTCTTGTTGTATACATTCCACGGAGTGTTCTTCCACCCTCCACTATTGCGAAGATGTCACCGTTGGATGTTGATAACACAGTTTGTTCTTCGGTTGGAATAGGCATAAGTACGAGATTTTCTGTTTTAATCTGAATTGGTTTATCGCAAGGGAAAATATATCTTCGAATTTGGAATCGCCGGAGCGGATTCTTGTGGGGAATAAGCCGAATAAATCTAAGTTGTTCAGGTTTAAATCCAAGTATGTATAAAGATGATCCACTGCCAGGAGGAGACCTGGACCTGGCACGAAGAGGAGGATCAGCAGGAAGCGAAGACCTGTAAGGAAGCGCCGGGGAATGATGTCTGACAGGAGGACGAGAGCTTTCAGGAGAATAATTCCTAATAGGAGAGGAAGGAATTCCGGGATGAGAAACACCGGGTCCAGGGTTTGAAGTCTGTGAACTCAACTCTGCAACAAGAAACAGAGCTTTAAATTTTCTTAGTGTAGCAAATCATATGTCAGTTAGGGTGGTCCTGATTTACTTTTTTTGGAAATCTATCGCGCGATTTTGCTGCGAATATCCAAAAATAGAATTTCCTTCAAATTTTAGACAAATTGATAACATTCACCCATCTTCCTAGGCACTTGAAGTTTCTCATAAAGTAAACATGGGAGAAACTGTGCAAAAACATTCAATTTATGTAACTTTTTCAGTTTTTAGGGTTATGGAGCACTTGCTTAAAACACTTATAGTTTTAGTCGATTGTCTGTTTTTAATTTTGATTATATGGAATCGGATAGGATAAAATGAAACCGGACATAATAGAATAGAATCTGATAGGAAAGAATTTGATTAGATAGGGTAGAATCTGAGCGGATTGTATTAGATCAGATCAGAATCGTAAAGGGTAATATAGAATCGGACAGGATCAAATAGGACTAGGTGGAATCAGATAGAAAGGAATAGATTCGGATCAAATAGAATCGGATTGTATGTGAGAGTCTCGGACTTACTCGGATTAAATCATATAAGATTGGATGGTACCGGATATGATCAGATAGGATCGGCTAGGGTCATATAAGACCAAGTCAGATAGGATCAAATTGAATCATATAGAATCCGACTTAATCGGATAGGATCATAAGAATTGGATAGGATTTGCTATGGTCAATAGAATATAATATGATCGGATTGATCGAATTGGATAGGACTATCGAACTGAATATGATAGTTTCCGATATGAATAAGTCGTATAGGCTGGACATGATACTATAGGATCGGATAGGATACGATATGATTGAATAGGATGGGATTTGATTTATTATCAGTATACTATCAATAAATTTTCTAGGTGAAATCAAACTATAAATAAGTTAAACTTTTTAAATACTATATTAAATTGGCTACGAAACCCTTTTTTGTAGGCGCAGAGTACCAACATTGACTACTTTTTATTTAAAAAAATTGTCCGCATATGATAATAATCTCGATGTAATACTGAAAATATATTAATTTGAAAAACTTTAGGTTTACAAAATTTTCTAAAAATTCTGGGTCAAAAATTACATTTTCTATAGTTATTAACAAAGATTGATTCAACATTGCAAACAAATATAATAAATTATTTCAAAGTGAAGGGGTGAAATGGAATATTTTAAAACTTTGCTAGAAAATAAATTTCGACTTCAGAAAGCATACGATGATCCCACAAGATCTCAGTTGGTAAATCCAATCCATTCCTTTATTGTTCAATAATTTTAAATTAAAGTTGCTAAAAAATCTTAAAATTTCAGTTTGATACTTTATAGAAGACACAATTTTGAACTAGTAGCGTGGGAAATTAAGCAATTTCATTTCAAATTGGAAAAAACAGTTTTGAATAGTAGTTTCGAAAACTTTCTATGTTTCAGCTTGAAAGGAGTAAAAACTAAACATTAAATAATTTGTAAACTTTTCTATTTGAAGACAAAAAATTAAATTAATAATTAATTTTTTCACATAAGTAAACTGTTCGGCTGCTTTTCACCGTCATCTGAAATTGTGGGGAGTTAGACTTAATTTAATTCTCTCTTTACTTTATGCATTCTCGGAAAAAGGGATGCACCTGAAATAAAACTGTCAGCTCTGCGCGTAGCTCGAAGGTCAGCGCCGAGCAGGTAGAATGGAACCTTTTCCTACGACTTTATATGTAATTGAGTAAGGAATTTGTTTTCACTTTATAATTATTATTTTCTTCAGAGTTCAGTTCAAGTTCAGTATTCGTAGTGAGAGGTTCCATTTTGTGAGTGTCAACGAGTCTTGTGTTGGATTATGTCTGCTTGTCAGTGTGTGTGTTGGATTATGTCTGTTTGCCAACGTGTGGATTCAACTCTGGCTGTTTGCCATTATGTGGATTAAAGTGTGGCGGACTGGTTGCCATCCCAATATTTATACATTCTCTCATAAGGTCTGTAATTTCCGATTTACTTTTGTGATCGCTATTTGATTCTCGGCTTTTTCCTCCACTCTTCAAGTGGAGGTTTTTTATGCCATAGAATAAACTCTTTCATTTGCAAATAAAATTTGGCTGTGGTTATTTGAACCCCAATACACTCCACTAGCAATTAAGTGACTGATTATTGCTCAAACATAAACAATTACTGATTTGAAAAGAGAAATTTCTAAAATAATGTATCTGTTTACATTTCTATACCATTAAGCCATTTCCCTTTCAGGGTAGGCGTGACACTACCCGATTTGGGTAGTGTTTCTAGGTGGATAGTTTCTTGTAGTAAATAACTACAAGTTGGGCTCACCACACCTACGATGTACCAACAGCACGCAGTATTCTCGAATGGTCACCCATCCAAGTACTAACCGCGCCCAACGCTGCTTAACTTCAGTGATCTGAAGAGAACTGGTTTTTTCAGCGTGGTATGGCCGTTGGCATTAAAGACATTAAAGAGAAAAAATTCATTGTTCAAACTTGTAATTTACGTAACTTATTTAGTTTGCGTAGTTTTGGAGCATCGGGTAAAAACAATGATAGTTTCGGTCGGGTTTCCGTCCATCAGTCAAACTATGTAAAATCGGATAGGATCTAATAAAACTGCATAGAATTGGATAAAATGTGATAGGAAAGGACGGGATAGGCTTGAAAGGGAGAAAATTGACATTTTTACAGTAGGAAGAGACAAATCTTGAAAAATTAGCAATTTTTTGACTCAAAAACAGGAAAATTTAAAAAAAAATTGAATTTACAGACAAAAATGAAAAAAGGAACGATTTTTTTTATTTGAGAGGAATAATATTTGAACAGTAACGACTTTTTATTCATTACTGCAGTTTCCAATAAGCAATAAAAGCTTGGAAACTAGCCAGAAAAGAATGTTTATGCTAAAACATTTTGTGTTGACAGTAGATATTGAAAATTTTGGAAAAAGCCCAAGATCGCTGGCAGAAAACTTTATAAAAATAAATTAGTTTCGAAATGTTTAAATAAGGTATGTTTAAATTTTTCAAGAAATTAAGTTTCAACTGTGTCTTGGAATATGGAACTTTCCTGAACAATTATAATTTAAAGATTAGGACAGGGAATTTTCATTCTGTACAGTAATTTTCGTGCGTCAAATTTGTGCATTGGCCTTTTTGAATTTGAAGGAAAAGCCATTTTCAACTGTCATTTGGTAGTTGTGAATACCCTTTTGTTAAAGCTCTTTCGGGTTAAAGGAATACATTCTCATAACGTGTCTCGTGCTTTCAGATATTGCAAAATAAAGTACACACTTTAGTCTATTATTATATATTCTATTAATATTTATTATTTTATTACTTGTTTTGCAATAATCTTTCTTAGCAATAATTGATGTCTAAACCATAAATATTAGTGATAGAAGGCTGGCTAACGACGGACACAAAAACTGACACACAAGATCGTAAAACACATTTTTTCTGACTTTGGGGGTCTCAAAACGTCAAGAATTGACGAAAACTGGATAGGTCCAAATTCACACAAATCTAATACCTTTCATCATAAATTATGAGAATGTAAAAATCCCTGTATATGTTTAAAATTATAATTTTCTCACAAAATTCTCTGTTTGAAATTATAGTCGCAATGCTTATAACGAAAAATTATCTCATGTTCCAACTCAGAATTATAATCCTTTTCCAAAAATTCTTTTTCCAAAGCAGAAATCTTTGAAATCCTTCAAAATGTTTAGATATCTTTCAAAACCTTTAAAAATCGTTTGATTTCATTAAAATCTTTCGAGCTCTATTTAACTGACTAGGATAAATTAACGATTCTAATTTGCAAAAAGTTATAAAATGTAATTAAAATTATATATATATATATATATATATATATATTATTATTATATTCACCAAAAAAATTGAGCATAACCGCCAAGGATAATATGAGAGTAGAAACATTCCTCATCTTTTAGAATTAGAGGAAGAATCGATTAACCTATTAGCGTACAGTTTGATTCACAATGTAACTGATAAATATCCTAGTGCTTCTGTAGCTTATATAATACACATGATACATATTATATTCTATAATCATTATCTCGTAGATAATAACTGTCGAGATTGTCCTTATCATATATTTACATTTCATTAGTCAGTTTCAAAGCAAAAAATGTGTCAATTTAAAACATTTCGAAACATTTTAAAAGATTTTTGCTTCGTAACAGAAAATTTTGAAAATTAATTTTAATAATTCTGAATTTAAACAGGAATTTTTTTATGTCCTTCTTTTGAATCAGAATAAAAATTATGTTTTTGAATTCCTGTTCCATGTTAAGAATTCGCTGTTCCAAGTCAGAATGATATTTATTTTAAGAATTTTCTATTATAATTCAAACATATAGTAACTCCTTTTTTTAAGATTTGGAAGTGGAATTATTTCAATTTGACGAATATTGAAATGAAACAGCGATTTTTTTTTAATTTCCTATTCATAAATCATGAAAATGATAATATTTTACAAAATTCCTTATTCCATGTCAAGAATTATCTGTTTCAAAAGAAAATTGAATTTATTTCTAAAATTCCCTGTTCCAGGTTATAATTGTATTGATTAACAAAACTTGCTTTTATAATTTGGAAATATAGTAACTCACTTTTTCTAAAATTTGGAAGAGGGCAGTTTCAAATTCTGACTAGTTCTGATTTGGAAAAGAAATTTCTGATCGATTTTAGAAATATATTTCTTTATTTACGAAAATTCCCTGATTGATTCCCTGAATTGATTATTATACTTGATTTCTATACAGAATTCCCTTTTTTCTTGAATTTTCTAGTACATTGTATGACTATCAACTTAACAAAACGTTTTTGCCAATGGCAACTATGATTCTCTTCTTGTCAGAGACAATATCTACTTTAAAGTATTGGCTCGTTAAATTTTCAAGCCTAAAAGACGATTGTTTTAGAAGACAGTCGAATTTTCAACTCGATGAGTTTAATTTTCTACAAAAAATTTCATTTTCATCGAAAAGTTATGGATGTCAAACAAAGAAAGATTTTGTTAAACAAAATGGGTTATTTTTCAAGAACATAATTAAATTCACAACGAAATAGTTAAATTTTATCAGCCACATGCCACTTCTCTGTGGAGGCCTGCGGAAAATATTGTCATGAGAGTTGATGGTCGCCGTGTGGTGGCGCCAGCTATGCAGTTGGCCTAGAATTCAAATAATGCATGGCGAAAATATTAAAAAAGAAAAGTTTTTTAAATAAAAATCATTTTCTGATAGTTCTGTGTCAAAGATAATGATCTTTAAGACTTTTTTAATCTTTTGAGTTGAAAATAATTTGCAAAAATAGTAAAATTTACTGCTTTTAGACGTAAATCCCAATGCATTCCTACTAACTACAACAAATTATTATTCATGCGCAATTAAATCAGACATATAATTATTTGTGTAATTTTCAAATATCCGAAAGGAAAATAGTCTATATTTTATAATATTTTTTATTATATTATATAATATATAATATAATATTTTTTGTTATATTATATAATATATAATATAATATTTGCTTTATTTATTTATTAATTTAAATTCATTTCGGATTTTTAAATATTTTAATAAACAAATTACGTATTTTAATTAACTTCTTAGAGAGAGGGTAGGTAAAATTATTAAAATAATACTTAAGTTATAGAATAAAACATTTTTTTATACATACATAAGTTTTTAGTGAAAGTTAAGTATTAAACATACATATGCTTTCAACGCAGCAACAAATTAATAACAATTTTTCATCAGAAAATAATCAATTTTATATATGTATAACTATATATAAATTTCTTATGCCTCTTAGTATTTTGTATGCAAGTATTTTCTTTCTAAATAATTTGTATCTAGTATATAAAATATTAAATATTTCAACAGATTTTATTAAATGTCTTGAATAAGTCCTTCTAAAGACCTTTCAAAATCATTCGGATTCTTCTCAAAATTTCGTTTAAATCCTGCAAAATTAAAAATATTTCCTTAAAATCTTCCAGATTCATTTTTGACAATTTTAGAAATATTTTTCAATCTTTTTAAATATTCTATTAAAATTAATTTTTCAAAATAAAGTCATTTTCAATTTTCCTAGGAATCTTAAGAAAATGTTTTTTATTATTTTGAAGCCTTTTCCAATTCTTAAAAATGTTCTACATTTTTGGTTCGGAACCTGCACAAATCTATATTTTGTTTTCAATTTAAGCCGTGGGCTATTTGCACCGAAATTACGGTACGAATAGCCAAATTTTGTCAGTGTACGTACACACTTTGTTTAAATTATCCGAAAGAATTTCAAATTTTAAATTGAAACTGCATTCAACTTACTTGAATTTTTTCTAGGAATAATAATAAATAGGTGTTCAATATTTATTACACATCAAAATTCAACAATTTTACTTGCAAATTAAAATTTTTGAAATAGAACAATTAAAATTGTGACTTTCAAAGTTTAGTTTTTTTGTTTAATTTTGAATATTTGATTTACAATTACTGATTTTAAATGAACAGTCAAAAAATTCTAAATATTAAGCAAAACTGTTATTTTCCCTAATTAAAAAATTTCAAATTTCAAAGTTTCAAATTTTAGACTAAAACAATATTTTTAAATTTAATAAAAAGTCTTTAAGCATGGATATATTGTTTTGAAGTTATTTTAGAATTTTAAATAGTTCATAAAGTTTCAATCATGCGTTTCCATTTGCTTAACTACTAATTTTTTTATTACTATATTTTAATATAACTATTAATTTGAACATTTTAATCTCACGTTAATTCTGGAAATTTTTAAATTTTGAACTGATTTCGAATCGTCTTGTAAAATTAATTATTATTCACTTGCTAATCCTTAATGCACAGTTCAATTTTAAAAATCATTATAATTTATATTCACAGTTGATCAACTAGAAACATTTTTTATCCAAAATTTTCAATTTCAAATGCTTCTATAATTGAAAAATTTAAATCTAAAATAGAAAATTTTCAAGTGAAAGATTTTTGAATTACGCATTGTAAACTGAATGATATTATATAACTGAAACAATAAAAATTCAACTAATTATTTAAAAAACTGTTGAAATCAAACTTGGACCGATTTTTTTTCTAAATATTTGAAAACAATCCCTGTGAAAAATAAATTCACTGTCATTTGGCGGTTTTTCCCGGTCTCATGAAATTCCCAGCTATTTCCCAGTCTCACAAAATTCCCGGTCATTTCCCGGTTCAGCTGTCACCCTGAAAATATATTAAGATATCATTTTTTTATAATCTAATGTACAAAAACCTTTTCTCGTGTGATATCTCCTGGGTTGAAGTGCAACGAACAAACTGCATCATCAGGCTTCAGTTCGACATCATCCCTTAAAATAGCTATTTGCCATTGTTTAATTATATGTGGATCATTTGGCACTTTGAAAAATTGTATTTTGTTATCTTTGCTCTGCTCCCGATTACTTTTGTATCCCGACTTACAGTCAAAACAAACGCACTTCGCCATTTTTTATTCAAAATTTTAACACTGAGGGTATTTTGGAGCATCGGTAAATAAATGCAGATTTTTACATCTGAAAGCAGTTTTTCTCAGATTTCTTTCGCTTGGAAGGTGACAAATGTCCCAAAGATCACTCAAAACACTCAAAGATTATTTGGCACTGTCAGGAATGTACTTTTAATGTGTTATTAAATTAAATTTTATTATTTTGCTATGCATTTGCAACGATCATAGGCCAACTGCATAGCTGGCGCCACCACACGGCCACCGTCAACACATTGTACATTTTCAACTCAGAGTTCCAGGGGGCTGAATTTTATATTAAATAGATAAATGTTTAACCTACAAAGATAAACAATTTTGCTTTTCAACATTTCTTTTACATCTCGTATAGTTTTCCTGGAAAATGGAATTTTTAATTTTTTAGAGAAAACTTTCAATGCATAAAGCTATAACCATTGGTCAAAAATGGCTATTTAACGATCTCGTCCTTTCCTCTTATGCCTTAAAATAGTGTACCAAATGCAATTCAATCTAATTAGTCTTTAAAAAGTTATTGTGCCTATAGGATACAGACAGAATGATAGAAACCTTCGTAAAAATTGTTTTTTCTGACTCAGGGCTTGTCCAAACGTGGAAATTTTATGAAGACCGACGAAGTCAAATTTTACATAAAACCTTTCCATTAAGGATGAGAATTTACTAATATGTTTAGTTTAAAATTCTTATATTTGGTTAAAATTCAATTATTTGGTTGGAAATCCAACTATTTTGTTATATTTTTTAGTCGAAAATTCTACTGTTTTGTCGAACCTTTGTCTATTGAGATAAAAAGTTTATCTTTTGGTAGAGAAGTCAGCTTTTTTGTAAGAGCTGTTACAATTGACAAACCAAAAATGAGAGACGTAATGTATTTTATGAGTTATTTGACCGGAAAAGGAAAGCAGTCTTTTTAATCATATTTTGCATATTACAATACTACAGAAGCTCCCAAAGAATTTGACGACAATGAAAATGACGGAGAGGCCATGAAGAGACCGGCTGATATTCAAAAAATAAGAATAAGTTTTTGCAGATTTAGTAAAATTAATTTTTCATTGGTAAGTATTGTTCAAATTCTCAGATGTTTGGAAAATGGCGAAAATGGATAGTTTCTTTGCGGCGTGATCGGCGTCTACCATCTGAATCGTCCGCTTTTCGCAACGTTTCTAAAGTCAAAATTATTTGTCTAGCAAAGCTTTCGAATATGTTGGACTTCTGGCATCACAAAATGATTAGGAAATTTAGGATACTGTGGAAATTCAAAGCTTTTAAAATTGAGATTATTCAAGCATCATATAGAGATAATCATCCTATGTGGACGATTATTTAAATAAAAGTACTCTATGTATGCGACATGAAGGCCGTGATATGTCACACCAAATAAATATTTTCAGGACAAGTTTAATAGAGGTACTATTAAATAAAACATTCCGAGACAATTATTCCCAGAAAATCACTTCTATCTTCCAAAAAGACATAAGATGCTTTGATGCACCATCAGACAGGACTTCCTGGAATAAGGCTTCCCAGAAAATCACACTTTAATTACAAAAAAAAGATCCTTCGAGGCATCATTGGACAGGTCTTCCCAGGATAAGTTTTCCCCGGAAATTCCTTTCCACCTTCACAAAAATCGGAGTTCCATTGAGACAACTTTGAACATGTCTTCCCGGAACAAGTCTTTACAGGAAATCACTTCCCACCTTAAAAAAATAGGATTGGTGCCAAAAAACATTGAACAGGTCTTCCCGAGAAAATTCTGCCCAAGGGATACAAGATATGACCAATCACTCTTCTGTAACCAGTCACTGACACGTATGATAAATCATTCTTCTGTAACCAATCACACTTCTGTGATCTAAAGCATGACAATTTTTTTTATATGTGGGAAGTGATTTGTCGGGAAAATTTATCTCCCAGAAAGACCTGCCCAATGGTGCCTCGAAGCATCTCATGTTTTCTTTGAATTTGGAAATGAATTGAATTCGCGGGAAAAGTTGTCCAGGGAAGACCTATCCAATGGTGCCTCGAAGCATCTTATTTTGTTCGAGGTGTAAAGTAATTTCCCGGGAAGACTTATTCAATATTACCAGAGCCCAAAAGTCTGTATGTGTATATAAGGGAAGGCATGTCGAATAGTGTCTTAAAGCGAATTGTTCTGAGAAGGGTTGTCCAGAGATAACTTTTTCTGGGAAGGCTTGTACCGGGATGACTTATTTAGTGTATCCTGTCCTGATCCCGGCAACATTTTATTGGATCCTATCCTATCCGATCCTATTGTATCGTATCCGATTTGTTCTTACCAGATTCTATTGGGTTCTAACTGATCCCATTTCATTATATATGCTCGTATCCGATTCTCTCCTCTCGTATCAGCGGGAGAAACTTCTGACGGCCGGACAGTCTGACACAGGACCGAATCTGTCAGTGTTTCAGCCTGGTGTTGCAAAATCCGAAAAACTGAAAAATTTAAAGAGATATAACGTTTTATAGTTTCTCCTAAGTTAAATTTGTCAAAAAGATCAAATGCCTGGGGCCAAGGTTAAATACTACTTATTTGAATAACATTTGGAAGACATTCTATTTGTGAGTACTTGCACCAGAATTGCGAAAAAGATTTCCAGAAAAAGTAACATATATAGTAATCATATGTGGTAAAACATATCTTTGCCCAGAAGCCAAACAATGGCTCTCGTTAATTCTTATTTGAGAGAAAGAAATGAGGCAAATTACACTAGTTTATAAAATTAAAAAAATTTTCTGCCGACCACATTTCAATATGATTTTTTAATGTATTTTGGCCCACTAAACACGAAAATCACACACAGAAATTTTTTTATGGAAGTCCTGGGAAGAATAGAAATCGCAAATATTAGCCAACTTATTAAAATCGCTAGCATCTGAACTACTGGGCCGATCTAAAAACTTTACAATAGAAAGTTGTAGAGGAAAATTGAAAGAACAAGTTGAACATTGATATCTCAAAAACGCTTGCATACAAAAATTTGTGATTGTGTTTCTCGTGTTTAGTGGGCCAAAATACATGGGAAAATCATAAGGAGATATGGTGGGCAAAATGTCTGTAAACTAGTGTTATTTTAAAGAGGAAGCGACATGAAGTCCAACCGCGGAAATCAGGCACCCTCTAAGAGAGGATAGCGATTTCAGGAAAAGGAGGAACCTCAACATCCAGGTTCCTTTTCAGCCCAAGATCTGGCTAAAATGGATGCCTCCCTTCGTGAGGGTATATTAGAGGAATCCGATCTTTGGAACATCAATTATTCAGTTTGTGGTGCGGCGAGATCTTTTGCCGATTCAAATCGAAGGCTAAAACTAAGGATGGATCAAAACACCAGAAGTTGCTTGCATCAACTTAACAAGAAAATTTGATGGGAAAGTCAGAATGCGTATCGTATTTAGTGTGTGACTGACTGCACAAAAACTAGTAGGCCGCTTACGGAAAGGATCCGAAAGTTCGCCCACCAACGGAGGATCTGTTATCACGCATTGAACAAGTCAAAGCTGCTGACAATCGAGCAGCACATTATATTATTGTCAAATACGGGTGTTATGTGACGCAAGAAGTAAAATACAGTAGAGAGAGAAGTGGGTGAGGGAGAATCAACAGTTTCTCGCTGAGCCACCGTTCCTTCTCAGCAAACTCCTTGTTTCTGTCAAAAACGATCTAAGCTCGACGAGGTAGAGACTTTTTGAAGAGAGGTTTGAAAATTTTCAACACTGGAAATGAAGGCATATATTGAGGATATCATCTGCTTTAAGGAGCTTTGCAAAAACCTTATAACATTTGATGAGGAATGTCTATCCATCACTGCCGAAGAGGTAAAGAAAGCACTAAGGGACATGACGATTTTTTTCTAAGAACTTCTGGAGGAAGAAGTTTACTTCTGAACACCAACATCTGGCCAGAATCTTCACCGGCATTTTCACCAGCATTCCGACAGCGCTGCCTGTCGATTGCGTTGATTGACTACCGGAAAGCTGTTGATTCAACTTCTCCTAGACTAATCATCTGTCTGTTGGAAAACTTGAAGTTTCATCCACACATAGTGAGATACATAGAAAGACTGCTGCCTCTTTGAGAAACTAGATTTACTATCTCATCTGGGAATTATCGTGTAACAACAAACAGCGTCACCTTCCAGAGGGGCGTATTTAAAAGCGACTACGCAATTTTCTTGGGACCCTCTGCGACATCAAGACTCTTCGCGATCATAAGGTAACTCATGTATTTCATATGAATGACCTGAATATCTATGCTTCTAGTTTAAAGAAACTTCAGAGTGATTTGAATATCGTCGAAGAGTACACAAAAGAGATTGGTATGAACTTAAAATTGGAGATAAGACCAGTGAAGGAGTTTCTCCAAAGCAGATAAAGCGCCTTCTTTGACACATTTGGTCTCTCAATCTGTCAGCGTCAAACAAGCTATCTGCTACTAACATATTTGGCGTCTAGGTTCTACTCTACATGTGGGGTAGTTCCATGGGTGAAGCTCGAGGTCGCAGCCCTTCATATCGCCACGCGAAAGATCACGCATATATGCAGAACAGCTTGCATATCAATTCGTCTGTTTTTCGATTATAAATACTACGCCATCAAGGCGGGTGCAGATAAGCATTCCCTTACAAAGCCACGGAGCAAGCGGCCGAGACCCTCGGTCTGAATTTTAAGATCAGACGTGGAGAAAGTGCATTACTCCATCCAGATGTCTCAATTCTGGAAGCCCAAGTAAAGAAAATACAAGTTGAAAAATTCCTTCAACAGCTCCTCGAAGAAGCTAACTTTTGCTTTCCGCAGATCAGTAGGACTCAATTCAGGTACAGAGGGTTTTATTTTCGCGTGCCAAGACGGTGTCACTTACACTTTAGTATACCATGACTCTGAACAGAGAATTTTATAAATTAATTTATTTGCGGCATGGTATAGGAAATTTTCTAAAACAATGATAATTCTGAGTTTCGACGGGAGAAAAACAAATTGAATTGTATTAGAGAATGATAATGAAAAATGTTGATTATATGAATTATGAAATCTGTTTTAACAAATTTATTGAGTACAGTTTTCTCTTTGAAGCTGACTATCTTGAAATGTAAATACCTGATAAGATAAAGCTTTACATCTAGACATCAAAAGATAACGACTATAAGATAAACGTATTGTACAATCGTATTGAGCACTAAAATATTCATCAGTTACAGTGTTAATCAATTTTTTTATAATAAAATGATGCTTGTCTCTACTTTTGTCTTATCCGTTGCCGTTATCCTCAATTCTCTTGGTAAATATAATAAAAATCAAATATACCTATAATTTTAACTAAATCCTTTAGCTTTCCGCAAGTGATAATTTTTTCAACTATCAGATGATCTGAATTATTTAGAGGGTGTCTAACCGATGGACGATTTTGAATTTCCTGTTAATTACTGATTTTTCCCTCGACTAACAATTTTCAACTAGCTCAACTTCTGAAGGACGTAGGTCGAAGGAAATAGGTTCATAATTCTAGAAATTACTACAAACTAATCATGATGAACAAAAATTACCATTTATTGAGAGATCATGTTAAATCATATTAGTGCGAATTTCCATTTGCGATTGTTCTTAGATTTATCTGTTATATGAATGATAAAATTCTGAGTATTCTGGGTTAAAAAATTTCTATATTTATTAATATCTTAACCTAATGCTCTTTTCGTTTATTAATGCAGACTGTTATGGGCTTGAAAGGGGGAGGGGGAAGGATTGCTAAAACTTGATCATTCAGGAAAACGCTAGGTGGGGCATAACAAAGGGAACTCAAAATCAATTATCATTTAGGGGTAACGCTATAAGTTCAAAGAAACGAGTAACGCTAGATTGAAATTAAACAGAGGGAACTCAAAATAAATTATTATTCAGGGCTTACATTATAAATTCGGGGAAAGATTCTAATATTTTTGATTCGCTGAATTTGTGTTAAAGCCTTGGGTGCGCAGGTATGCTGTTGCGTTCGTTTTCGTACGCTTAATGAATCCATTTCGACTGAATATTTTTAAATATCATAAATATTGTAACTTAAATCAAAAACGCAGGTTCAAACCTCTGGAAACACTTAATATGTAATAATTGTTATTCCTTTCCGACTAGATATTTTTTTTTAATTTCCCAATTTCGAGTAAAAAATTTTATATTTCCTTTCTTCCAACTAAAAAATTAGAAACTATTTCAGAAATTCGGAAACTCGATTTTGTAATTAATTACTTTTAAAATTTTCCTCCTTTTGAACCGAAAAATGATTTCATTTTCAAGCTACCCCTTCTAAACAAAAATTCGTTTACTTTCAAAAATTCCCCCGCTCCGGACAAAAAATGGTTCACTTTTCAAGTTTTTCACTTTGTGTGTGGACAATTTTTTAATTATCAATCGAAATTTAATATAGCCAATTTAATATATTGTTCAAAATGTTTAATTAATTTATATTTTCATGTCAGTTGGGAAATTTATGGATGGTTGTAGACTGACAATAAATCATATCCAATCCTTTCTATTTCTGTATACTCCTATCTGATTAAATTATATCCTATCGTATCCTATACGATACTATCTGACTCGGTACTAAATGAGCGTATCTGATTCTACTTTGTCCTAACCTGCAAAAAAAAATAAATAAAATAAACATTTCAAATGGAAATTGGGGAAGGTGAGAAAAATTCGTTCGCCCCACATAGGAGAATTAACAAAATATGACTGAATCTCCCACATGCGCTTAGACGAGGCTAATTTTGCAGGACAATGATTCGAGTTAAGTTTGATAAAAATCAAGAAAAAACGCAAAAAATGAATAAAAAACAAGAAAATCTTTTTTTTTTTTATATATACTGCTCATGATCCATTTTTAAAGTAAATGGTCCGGGAAAACCTTGACGGGAAAAATGAAGGCTTAAACAGATTTGACTAAACATTTTGTTTTATCCTTGTCACTCTGGACTTGGCCATTTCGAGTCGTGTTGTGCATGTTGCTACAGGGCAAAAACGGTTGTATTTGCACCATTTTTTTCATAATTTAAAATTTTCATTTTCATCAATACTTTAAAAAATTAATAAGGGAGATCAAATTTTGTGTGATGATGGGAGCAAGGGGCGGATTGGGGAGGCGCTCTCGTGATCGAAAGATCCATAAGTAGTATAACGACAATTGATTATGACCGCTGCATCGGTTTGTTTACGAATGCATTGAAGTAATTCACGGTCCAAATTTATTCGAAAAAATGTAGTACTGGGAGAAAGAGGTGGAAGACGTGAAGCTTCCGAGATGATTATATCTATTAGGGGGGAAAAATAAGCTTTCTATAACCCATATATCTTTCTTCGTTCACAACACTTTACATTTATTACTCATGCAGGACCAGCGGCCGTGGAAATATATTTTTTTTAAATGATGGAAGAAAATTCGCATTCATCGTGGATTTATAATGTCCCTCACTTCTGGTCTCTTTGATTTTTACGTTTGCGTTTTGTAGCAAATTATCAAACTGACCATTTAACTTTCAGTTACATAAAAGGGGACGAAGGGGAAATTCGTGAAGTAAAAAGAATTATTATTTGTCACATTGAGAGCCAGGGTTGGCAAGGGGTGGCGCTCTTGTTTTTCGGAAATTCCTTAGTAGCGAAACCTTAATATTTCAAGGCCTTTGTATTTATTTTCGTTCGTATCAAAATTTAATTAATTTTTATTGATGCAGGATAACTTTTAATGAAAATATTGTTTCTCTAAAGACTAGAAAATTTTGCAATAATTGGAGAATTGAATTAATTAAATTGCATGAACCTTGAAAATTACAAAAAAGCGGGATGGTGAATGAAATGAAACGTACAGTAAAATCTATTTATGACTATATTTTTTCCGTCAGGGTTTCCCAGGACCATTCACTCTGAAAATGGATCATAAGGCGTATATTTTTGTCTTGTTTTTTATTTTCTTTGCGTTGTTTCTTTCTTTTTTAAGAAACTTAACGCGAATCATTGTCTTGCAAAGCTAGCCTTATTTCAATGAAATTCAATATCATTGTAAGTATAATACACATACCCCTTTGGAATTCTTCGGCCATGATTTTGGCTCAAATATGTCGTCATTTATCTGTAACCAACATTCATCGTGTCTCACAAAAGAGATGTAATGACATACATTTTTTCCAAATGACGATTACCATTGCTTTAGATTCATATATCAAAAGTTGATCGACAAGTATCAGTGTTACCAACCAGGACAGTTTCACTGTCGAAAATCAAATGAAGGGCTTTTCCATACATTTCCGGAAATATATGAAATTTGTGGTAATTTACGGTAATTTGATCAGTTATATATGGTAGCTTCCTCTAAATAACCGCAATGTTCTGTTGTCTGCAACCAAAATTTTCTCAAAGTTTTTACGGTTGGTGGGGTGATAATCGTAAAATTCAAGCTCATAGATGCATAATTGTTATTCACCCCTGACGTCATTTTTCAGTTCCTAGGGAGTAAAAAGTGGAGCTTTAGCCTCGCTTTACATGCGTCGAAAAGGACTCAAATCATGCATGTGTCATAGAAAAGTGTATTCAAATTTGAATTATATGGGATTCCCGCGTAAATAGATAGTTTTAGTAGGTAACAAAAATGGTTGAGTTACCGACTGTCGGTAGTTTCTTAAAAAACAAGTGTTGAAGAATTTTCATAAGAGAAATCACTCGATCGCGTTATCGTATTTTTGGTAGTAATATAATCGCAATGTTTAGCAATAAGCAAACTAGTGCACCCGACGGAAAACCTCGCGAAAACGTCAAATCTGCCCTTATTTTAAGGATTTGAGTTCGCAATAAACAGATTCGAGTAAACGAAATTCTCCTAGCGGACGAATCGCAATAATTTTTGTAAGTATGGTCTGGTAGTTGGTCGCTTTTTTTCCTCACCTTCGGTCAACTATCGCTGACCATGTTAAAGTTTTTGATTGTTGGTAGTTTATCCCTGATTCTTTTGTTCCGCGCGGTCACTGTTGTTAGGATCTGTCACTTAAAACCTCTCAACCAATAGAATATAGCCGTAGTAGTTTTTTGTTTGTTAAAAGTTATCAAAAATTACTTCTTCCAAACTGTATTAAGTTCTGTTCAAGATTTGGCAAATTGAATCTTGTGCATGCAGACTAAATTAAATGCATGCAAATTAAATAAGTCCTGTGATGATTAAATTGCATTTATTTCGCACACTCTATAAATACAGAGAAATGAACATGTATCTATACATTAGAAACGGTCTGCAAAAGAAAAAGGAAAAATGTATAAATCACGGTGACAATAATAATCAGTAAGTGTTGTACCGAGCGCGCCTCTCAGAGTACTGGTCCTCCAGCCCCTTCTACCCCAGGCCCTTTCCAGGATCAGTCCCGGGTTGCCCTGTTGCCACTTCATGTTTCGAATTCATGAAAATTTTGGAAATAAGTGGCAACGTTGTACTACTCATAAAAGTGATCCTTTAGCAAGGGTCACATCATCAGGCGAGACAATGAGACTGACCCCCAAACCAGATGAGGCGTCCTAAGGGTTCAGCCTTAGTACAATAAAGCAATTTCACTTTACGACAGAAACGCGCTTTCTGTCGATTTCCCTTGCTCAAGGAAAACTTTACTGATATTCCAGAGGTGAGAAAGTTGGCAAAATCGTGGAAAGAGCCTAAAGGCTAAATATTATACTTTCAGTCATTCAAATAAAAATAATCTTTAGCAGGGTCTAAACATTTAGTGTGGTGGCTTTTTCTTTTCATTTCACTTGCAACATTCGTATCGGGCGTGTGCGAATTGACTCGCTGTTCGAAACTCGGATTATGATTGGATTAGATTTAATTTTATTATAATCAAATTAAATTGGCAGAATCTCGAATTGCTCTGTTTTTGTTCCAGAATTGAGTTCACAGACTTCAAACCCTGGGCCTAATGTTCCTCGTTCTGACATTTCTGATTCTTCCAACATACATCACGCTGCGGGCTCTTCAAACAGGTCTTCACCTCCCGCCGAGCCGCCTTATTATGTCAGATGCAGATCTCCTCCAGTCATTGATCCATATTTAACCATACTTGGATATAAACTTAAAATTAAAGAACTTACACTTATTCGGCTTATTCCTAACACGAATCCATCTCAACGATTTGAAATTCGAAAATACACTTTTCCTCGCAACAAAGCAATTCAAGTAAGAGGAGAACGTAATGTCATTCTGCCTATGCCAACCGAAGAACAAACTGTATTATCAACATCCAATGGTCACATCCTTGCAATACTAGACGGTCCTTTCCTTCATGGAATATATACAGGAGCAACTGGAGCTAAAAAACGGGCAAAAATTAACATGTACAGCGGTGCAGTTGAAGAAATGACTGCAGAAGAAATCCGGGAAACTCCATTAGGCAAACGTGCAGCAATCGCAAAGAATTTTGGAATCATGCATGTCAAAGGAGGTAAACATCACATTGTTAGTTATGGTTTTGAAATCTACACAAGTAAGATTCCCCAGCTTATCGATAACTGATAATTATTTTCCTTTTTTGTTTGTTTTTAATTTTACTCTAAATAATGTTTCTAAAGATCCAGATCCACTTAATACGTAAAATATATTGCACTAATTTTTCTAAATTTATGTAATGAGTTAGGTTGTGATTCACCATCTTATTATACGTAAAATATACTTCAGTAATTTTTCTCAATTTTTGATCCAGTCATAGATATTATACTTCACAATTATGTGTGTTCTATTGCAGACGATATTTGAGTATATGAATAATAAAAAATTTTAAGTCCATGGCCCCACCGCAGCGCTATATTCTAAAATACAATTATTGTATTTTGTGTACCCCTTGTGAGTATAAACTCAATTTTCACTGCGGCACAGTGGATACAACTTAATTGCGCAATAATAAGTGTATTGTATATGACCTATACTACTTTAAAAACAATTATGCTCGCTTGTTGTGTCGCAAATTTTTGAGATTTCTGAAAAAAATGTATAGTTATAGCAAACACATACTCAAAAAATGCTTAAAAACGATTAACACGAATTAATGGAATTTTTCCGTGCATGTATTTTATTTTTTTGTATGCATAAATACTGGGAACATCTTCACAGCAAATAAGATTTCTGGAGACGAGTTCTCTCAGGAATTCACTTCCAGCTTGTAGAAAAACATTAGCTGGTATCATTCATAACCTGTGGGTCACTATGTCCCGAGACTGACACACAGATGGCGCTGCCAATGGTATGCCGCTTTGTTTTTCGGTAGTACCAACCTTTAAAAGATAGGTGGAAAAATTTCATGAGATTGGGTTCAGTCGTTGTCGAGAAATTGAAGGTTAAGTGACGCTACATTTGTTTTTGTTTAAACAATGGATGAAAACGAGCTTCGTGTTGTAATCACTGTTTTTAATGGGGAAAAATACCGTTCAAGCTCAGCAATGACTTGAAAAGTGTTACCGGGAAAAGTGCCCATCGAAAACAATTATTTGCCGATAGTATGCAGATTTCAAACGCGTTCGAACAATCACCGAAGACGCGGAGCGTCCAGGTCGTCCAATTGAGGTGGCAACGCAAGCGCGGCACCCACTTGGCAAACAAAATTTTCATACGCAATTTTCATGCACAATTTTGAACACGCTGCCTTTTGATATCTCTAGGATGTCAGCTATCTCTTGCAACTTCACTTTACGATCGGACGAAATAATTTTCCGAATTTTTTGGATGTTTTCGGGCGCTGCAACCTCAATTAGACGACCTGGGCGCTCAGCATCTTCGGTGGTTGTTCGACCACGTTTAAAATCTGCATACCATCGGCGAATGTTTTTTTTTTCGATGGGCACTCTTCCCGGTAACACTTTTCAAGCCATTGCTGAGCTTGAACGGTATTTTTCCCCATTAGGAAACAGTGTTTGATTGACACACGAAACTCGTTTTTATCCATTGTTTAAACAAAAACAAATGTAGCGTCACTCAACCTTCAATTTCTCGACAACGACTGAACCAAATCTCATGAAATTTTTACACGTATCTTTTGAAGGCTGGTACTACCGAAAAACAAAGTGGCATGATATTGCCAACGCCATATATGTGTCAGTCTCGGGACTTAATGACCAATGTGTTAATTGAAAGTTCTTTCCGAGACAAGACTACCCAGTAAACCACTTCCTGCTTCAGAAAAAAACATGTCTTTCCGGGACAAGTCTTCTCTCGAAATAACTTCCCACCTTTAAAAAAAAAGGATTGCTGCGAGAAAACATGGGATAGGTCTTCCCAAAGTAATAATTTTTAAGGAATTGGAGATATGGCGAATCACTCTTCTGTAACGAATCATTGACACGTATTTGTCAAGGATGAACAAGAAAAAAGGTTTGAAGTATGACCAATTACTCTACTGTAAACAATCACTCTTCAGTGATCCGAAGCATGACACACTTTTTGAATGCGGGAAGTGATTTCTCGCGAAGATTTGTTCCAGGAAGACCTGCCCAATAGTGCCTTAAGGCACTTCATTTTTTTTTTTTTTTAAGTAGAAAGTGATTTCCCGGGAAGAAATGACGATTAGTACCTTAACCCGAATTGCTCTGGAAAGGGTTGTCCGGGAAAGACTTGTCCTTTGGGAAGAGATTTCCTAGTTTGCCTTTAAAAGGTCGACTTTAACTTCTTCTTGTCGGAAGAGATTTCTCAAAATTACATTGCCTTTGGAAATTGATGTCCGGGGAACAGAGGTCCCTTGAGATGTGATGTCCTGGAATGAATTTTTCTGGAAGGCTTTTTCCCGGGAAGACTTATTTCGTGTGACCTGTTCCAAACCCGGCGACGTCGTATTTGATCTTACCCTATCCAATCCTATCGTATCGTATATTATCGCATGGTATGCAATCCGTTTCAGTCAGATTCTATCGGGCCTTAAGTGATCCTATCCATTTAAATTGATCGTATCTGATTCTATCCGATCATATCAGCGGGAGAAAAGTCTGACGGTCTAAAAACTAAAAAAGGTACGTTTCTTGAACGTTGCACAGTTTTTCATGTGTTAATTTTATGGCAAAATGTAAGTGCCTGGGACAATGGATAAATTTCACCGATCAAGCTAACATTTTGAAAGACGTTCTATTTTTGAGTTTTTGCACGAGAATCGCGAAAACGATTTCCAGAAAAAGTAAATGAGGACTACCCTTGCCAATATATGTTTGTCTACTGTAAGAAAATAATATAACGCTCTGTATCTTGTTTCAGACTTGAATTCACATATTTTAAACCCCGTGCCTGGTGTTCCTCATTCCGGAATTTCTTCCTCCGATAGAACTGAGCCTCCTATTCGTCACAGGTCCACGTCTCCACCTACCAGGAAGTCTTCCTTACACGTATTTGGATTCAAACTTGAAGACCTTAGGCTTATTCGTCTCGTTCCGCACACGAATCCCTCTCGACAATTTGAAATTCAAAGATACACTTTCCCTCACGATACAGCGATTCGAATAAGAGGATTGCATCGCGCTCTTCTTCCTATGCCAACAGAAGAACAAACTGTATTATCAGTGTCCAATGGAGAAGTCTTTGCAATAGTGGAGGGTGATAAAGTACTTCGTGGATTTTATACAGTGACAACTACTGGCATTCAAAGGCGGGCAAAAATAAACATGTACAGCGGTGCGGTTAGTGAAATGACCAGTGAAGAAATCCAGGAAACTCTTCTAGGCCGAACATCCCCAATCTTAGACTGTTTTAGAATAGTGAAGGTGAACGACTCTCCTCCACGTCTGATCAAATTTCCAATACTGAACAGTTCTCAAAGTTAGATTCTGAGATATTTTTTTATCTCCAATTTCTCACGCCGAAGTCCCTTGAATATTGACAAAATATACGTCCTTGTCCCCTTGAGGGTGAAAGAAAGTAAAATAGGCTATACAAAATGGTTATCTTTTATTTCAGAGTGAACAGGTATGACTTTTGAAAAGTTTAAACTTGTGATCAATTAATAATAAAGTAACAGAAATGTGCATGAAATATCAAAATTTAATTAAGTTTATAACATCTCTACTGAGTAGAGAAGTGTCAATGTTGTATTTTCGTTTTCGTAGAGTAGTACTTCTGCGGGGCACAGTACGGCGTCCACGATGCGTTACGACGCTACAGCGCATTTTTGTTGTCACAAGCTCTAAAAAATGATGTGCTAAAATGGATATAATTAGTGACTGACAAAATGTACAAGAACAGACTGTCCATGGTAAAAGCTGGAAAACTGCTGCGTAAAATGGTGTCTGTCAACGAACTCAACATACTCACAATCTAAAGTCAAAACTGTAATTCATGAAACAAAGCTTTCCTATTGTTCAAAGCACTTGGCTTCAGCCAAACCGAACGGGCCATCGTCATCTGGTTGACCTCCTTGCCTAGCCCTCGGTCACGCGTTGACTTTCACGTTTCGATATCTTTGGGCGTGCTACCAGTATCTTGAGAAAAATGTGAAAATTACTGAATTTTTTCCCCTAACTCAATAAAAATAATTATAAGAATGTTTGAATTAAATTTATTCAGAAAAAAGATCTCCTTTCACTCTGCTGGGATTCGAACACCAGGTCAACTGATTTCCGGTCAGGTGCTCTAACCACTGAGCTACTAGAGAGATCATAGGAAGAATCCTTTTCCTGAAATACGCTTTATTATGCAAGATGTTATATACAAATCAATTTTTACTAGGAATCTGTATTATCATCGAAGATGGTAACGTTCGATCCGAAGAGAAATCCTTTCACACACACTGTGAAAATGGAAATCTACAATATCGATCAAAGTTATATCCTCTAATACAGAAAATATTCAACGTCCTCAGACTAGATGGAGCTATAAATTAAAAAATTTCTAATTAAATTTATTTAGAAAAAAGATCTTCTCCTTTCACTCCGCTGGGATTCGAACAACAGGTCAACTGATTTCCGGTCAGGTGCTCTAACCACTGAGCCACTAGAGAGATCAGAGGAAGAGTCCTTTTTCTGAAATACGCTTTATTATGCAAGATGTTATATACAAATCAATTTTCACTAGGAATCTGTATTATCATCGGAGATGGTAACGATTGATCTGAAGAGAAATCCTTTCACACACACTGTGAAAATGGAAATCTACAATATTGATCAAATTTATATCCTCTAGTACAGAAAATATTTAACGTCCTCAGACTAGATGGAGCTATAAATTAAAAAATTTCAAATTATACTTATTCAGAAAAAAGATCTTTTCCTTTCACTCCCCTGGGATTCGAACACCAGGTCAACTGATTTCCGGCCAGGTGCTCTAATCACTGAGCTACTAGAGAGATAGATATAGTAGATTTCCATTTTCACAGTGTGTGTGAAAGGATTTCTCTTCGGATCGATCGTTACCTTCTCCGATGATAATACAGATTCCTAGTAACTATTATAAGAATGTTAAAAATGAAAAATCCACTTTTCCAATTTAAATGAAAATTATAAACCAAGTTCATTCCTTCCAACTCAATAAAAATGTTAAAAATGCAACATTCTTATATACGAATTCACAAATAAATTGAAAACAAAAATTTCTTGATCCAATTCTAAAACAAATTGAATACAAAAGTTTTTCTTTCTTCTAAAATGTAAAATTAGGAAAATCTCCTTTCACTTAATAAAAATATTATTCAGTATGTTTAAAATTTAAAAATTGGCCCCTATACATGTTGGTTCCCTAGGAGTATAAAATGGACGGAGAAAGGAAAAAGTGAGAGCTTTATTTTGGTTGAATTTTTCCTTTTTTCTCCTTATTTTTTCTTTGGTTATTTGTGTCTCTAATGAGCCGTAAGGTGAGGTAGATTGGAAATCTGTTTTTTAATTGTGAATCTTTTTTATGTTTATTTTGCATACAATTATTCATGATAAAATAGATTTATTTTCAATCTAAAATTCAATTTTTTTTTTTTTTTTGAACAGAGACACTAAACTCATGATTCGTTCCAATCTGCAGGGTTTGCTTATGAATATTTTCAGAATTTTTTTAATTGAGCATAATAATAGGTCTAATATCAGATCTGGGTACTATGATCTATTTTCCTTAATATTCATAATTTACATATTTTCAGGTTTTAACCATTTTTTTACATTTTTAGAATTTTTTCATTTGTTGGATTTTTTTTTAAATGTCATCCCGGTACATATTGAAAAATAAGGTTGCTAATGGGGTGTAAATATTTTTCAATTAAAAAAATTACCTAGATACTTATCAAAAACATGTTTGTGACACCATGATCTTTGTCCTCAATATTCATATTTTAAATAATTTCAGGTTTTTTACAATATTTTACAATTACACGTGATATATGTCATGCTATTTTTAAAATGTCATCCTGGTATTTATCAGAAAAAAAGGTACCATATAGGATGAACATATTTTAAAAAATTAAAAAATCACCCAGATATTTATCAAAAATAATTTGTGATACCTTCGTTGCTAATATTCAAAGGTTTTCTGAGGAAGATGCCATGTATTATATATGTACATAATGGTTCTGACGTTCCAATGAGTACCTTTGTAATAATTGTATGCTGCATTTATTTAAAAAATTTTGTTGAATCTCTTTATTTTTCGATCACGCTTGATATCTTGATTTTTGTATTCATTTCTGAATAATTGATAATGATTTTTGAAAGAATTTCTTATAGTTTGGGTTTTTCCTTAGATCTGTGAAATTTCTTGCAACATGTGCATTTTACGATGTTTGATTTAGTTCGATGGGTTCGTTAAAAATTGAGTCACTTGTTCTGGCATACGAAAAGCTATGAGTGAAAAAAAGGGTCTTGGTTGAATGCTTCTCTCTCTCTCTCAAAAGTGGGATAGAACGATTTCTAAAATCTGGAAATGCCTTGGGAGTTTTCGTGTTAGAAATGAATGTTAGTTAGCCTCATGCCTTTGAGTACTTCACCACGTATTTTTCGATAGTGCTATTTTACTTAAATAAGAAATTAAATTAAATTACCAATATTCATCAGGATTTTCATTTTCTTGTCTTTTTGAGAAATTTTTGCGAAAGATTGTCTTTCTAATATATCAACTTTTAATTTCCAATTCTTAATTTCTAATATATGTGAATATATAACTTCCTCAATTTTTCGAGACTGTGACTTTCAACAGGATTTTAATTAGTGTCACTGTGTGGAAAATATTTAATTATAATATATACATCTATACACAGGAAGTTAATAACAACCATTTTTTAATTCTGAATAATAATTATTTGAATACATTGAATTTTCTATATTATTACTTTTAAAGAAATTAATTAAAATGGGTGAATATGATTGATAATTTGTGAGAACCTGTTAAAAGTATAAGGCTATTTATTTAATTATCAAAACTGAATATTGGGATCAGCAAAAAAGTTTTCCTTTATGGTTATATTTATTGCTCTTTTGCTTTTTTCATTATTATTATAAAGAATAATTTTTATATCTTTGTCACTTTTTTCACTACTGAATGCAAAATTAGATAAAGTAACCTTCTTCAAAAGGGAAATTTATATAGTATATATCTTTTTTTAATTACAGGTATTATGTTTGATTTTTAATTGGCATAAGAATTTATTGTTCAGACCTTGTAGATTTCCTATAAGTATGTAATATGTAATATTAAAAAAAAATGTTTAAAATAAAAACAACTCGCTTCTTCAATTTGTGAAAAAATAAGAACTAAAATTTTATTTAATCTGCATATATGTAAATGTTTAACAATTAATTAACTTTCAATTTTACAAACGCCCATATCCCCAAAAACTTTTTATGGATTGTTTTGAATATTTATAATAGATAAATGGTTTTATTTAGCAACGTTTATTTTTAAAGACATTTACATTCAAATATGGTTGAATTTAAAAATTAGTTAGCAATTTAAAGTGGCTGCCACTAATACCTAGTCAATTCTAAATCGACAACTAGCAATTTCAAATAGAATTCTTTTCAATTCAAGTGAAATTCTAATAAATTATAATGAAATTCTGGCAATTATCACTGAATTCCAATTAGCGAAAATTTGATTCTAGTTAATTTAAATCTATATCTAGTTAGTTAAACTTTAAATACAGCAAAACAAATATATTTATATTTAGTTCAATTAAACTTCCAGTCAATTATAGATTAATTCAAATCAAAACTGGCATCTAGTAAACTTAAATTAAATTCGATTCTGCAATTAAACGTCTACTCTAGTTGACACAAGATAAAATTTCAATTTTCTGTTCCGCTTTGATCTAAAATTTGAGATCATAAAACCCAATTTCGAAATTTTTTGTCTTCTGAGTTATGATCAAAGACCTCCACAGTACTGATTTCCACGGAAATCTGTCAGTTTTTTAGCTTTTTTTTAAATTTGGGCCATATAAATTGAAATTTAAAATGCTTAAATTTTGACCTCACATTTGTGGCCAGAAGCCCGGAAAAAATTTCTAGTTCGGAGTCTCATGGAAATCTACCAATTCATTCAATTTTCCAAAAATTTTGTTCTATTGGATAAAAACTTTCAAATTTCCAAATTTTCACTTCAAATTTGATACAAAACCTTGGCTCGAGACTCGAAGATTTATAGTAGCTCAAAATTGTTCGAGTACTCGAAAACTCTAGAGCTATTCGGAAAGCTCAAACTCGACTTGACTCGTTCAATCATCGAGTTTTTTGCACCCTTCTAAGAATTATACTTTAATAGATTACGGTTCTAATATTAATTTTTTAATCGGTCAGTAATCGAATTTCAAATTATTTGATTTCAATCGATTTCAACTTTGAAATGTTTAACCAATAAATATTACAAAATAAAATGGTAGAATCTGATGAGATTTTTCTTTCAAAACTCGAAAAAAATCGATAATGTCGTTTAATCCGCCACCTAAAATATGTATACTATATATATATATTAAGGCACAAATGACAGATCGGAATAGCGTCGTGTGCCTT
>CAKNYM010052083.1:5951-25041 GCA_932195095.1 Andricus curvator
ATATATATATATATATATATATATATATATATATATATATATATAATTATATATATAAAGATTGAAAAACCACCACAGGGTCCCACTGGGAGCACCTGCCATCTATGAAAATAACTGAGGCTCCCAGTAGAACCCGTGTGGGATAGTGCCCAATTTTGCCCAAATAGTTCTTGGGCGCCACTTTACCCCCAATTGGGCGTCCTACTTTAGAAAAATGTAATTAGTTCAAGGGCGGATCCAGAAATTGAATTTGGTGGGAGCGATTCGAGAAGTTATGCAGGTGCTACTTTGTAATAGCTGCGTGCATGGGTTATATTTGCTGATACGATACAGTAAACAAATGAAAAAAATAATGAAATAGGAAATGTTTATAACAAATGTAGAGCATAAGTAAAGAAGGAAAAGAAGAGCCAAGTCAAAAAAATGAGTTAAACTTGCAGTTCAAGAACCTTTGGTGGGGGCAATCGACCCTATCGCCCCAACGTGGATCCGCGCTCGAATTAGTTAATAAAATAGGTTGCTTCTATATAAGGCTAGATACACTCCCACATGAACATACGGACACTTTGTTAGGGCTTAGATTGACGCGCCGCCCCCCCCCCCCCCCACATTGTACAAAAAAATTCTTCTTTGGTCGAACAAAACTTTTGCTGACTAAACAAAATATGCTATAATTCAACAAAAGATTACGTTGGTTTTACAAAACGTTTTGCTATGGAAACTAAAATTTGGTGGAACCATGAAAAGAATGTATTGCACAAATACCACTGAAATTATTTTTTTGTACAAATAAAACATTGTTCTTAGTATTTTACACCTATTTCCTCTGTTTAGGTTTTTATACAGTTTAAAATAACCCGCGCTTTTTCATGGTCTCATGTTGACCAATCAGAACGTGCCATGAAACAACGCCAGCGCCCTCAGTCGTTCGTGTTGTTCAGTCTGGCTTTCGTTCTTTTGGAAGATGCATAATGGAGTAACTAATCTTTTTATAATACTTTTTCGATAGGTTTTTCGAAAAAGCAGTTTGAAACAAGAATGGCAGAAGAAGAATATGTCCACAATTTCATTCTTACAACATCTCATCCAAAACTTCGGCTTCCTACTGTGAAAAGTGGAAAAGAAGTTAAAAGTTTCGAGAAAAAAAACCGTCACTTTCTAGTATTAATGTAGAAGAAAATAGTTATCGAAAATAATAATTTCTTTAAACAATTATATTTTTCAAGTTTTATTAATTGTTGCCTGGATTTAAGTAAAAAGTTGACACAAAGTTATGAACAATAATAATTTGTTTGAACAATTGTACTTGCAAAATTGCATTAATTATTACCTCACTCTAAGTGAAAAGACAAAAGTTCAGTTTACGATTCATCACTTTAGTTGAAAATTAATTTTTTAACTGAAAATTTAAGTGTTCCATTTACAGTTGAAACTTCATCATTTTTACATCAAAATTCAACTATTTGGTAGAAAAAACAAATTTTCAGTGGAAAATTCACGTATTTTGTTGTAAAATAGTTCGTTTTTTTTAGTAGAAAATGAATCTTCTCGTTCAAAAATTGATGTTTTTGGTTGAAAATAAAACAACATGGTTTAAAGTTAAATTTTTATATTAAAAATTTATCTTTTTGGTTCAAAATTCATCTATTCCAGTGGAAGATTTATCATTTTAGTTGAAAATTTATTATTTTGGTTGGAAATTTGTTTTTTATTTTGTGATAAATTAATGTTTTTACCGAAATATTAACTATTTTATTTTTGGTTGAAAACTGACATTTTCAGTTCAAAATTCAACTATTTGGCTGAAGATTGATATTTTTAGTTGAAAATTCAGCTATTTAGGTAGGAATTCATGTATTTTGTTGGAAACCCGTCTTTTTGGGTAGAAAATTCATTTTTCCTATTGAACCACATAAATTTTATCCAAATAAAAAACGGAATTTTAAGTTTAAGAAGATGAAATAAAAATGTAAATTATTATTATTTCAATTTATGGACTTTATAGATTAATTCATGAAATGATTAATTATTTTTTTAGTATTATTTGATTATTTAGCTAATTGCTTGTGTTAATATATTTTAGAATATCTTGCATATCTTGAGTTTAAAAATTTTTACGATTGTTGTGAGGAATACTTTACATTTTTCTAATAAAATGTAATACACAATAAAACTGTTTACTTCTAAAAAATATATATGTGTAATAAAACGGGGTCTTTAATTCCTCCCGGCGTCATAAAATTTTTAGTAAACATTTTCATATTTTTGAGTTATTAAAAATGTGCAAAAAATTCATGAACTTTTTTTTCTGAAATTCCTTATCTCTATCGAAGTCGTGAGTTTGATAATTTTTATCATTGCGGCGACGGAATACTTTGCATTTTTTCTAATAAAATCTCGACTTCCGGCGTTTCGCCAATTTATTATAAATAATGTTTTTTTTCGTGTCTAGGGATTCAATTAATATGCTAAATTTAGCAAACTTTGACAAATTATATTTGAGTAATGTATTAAATTCAATTTGAACTGCTTCCAATCTTTAGCTTTTCACAGAAAACTAAACGAAATTCAAAAAACTCAACTGATCAATTTTATACTAAAGTGATAAATCTTTAACTGGAATAGATTAATTTTAAACCAAACAGATGATTTTTTAAACAAGAAGATTCATTTCCTACCAAAAAATATATATTTTTCAACAAATACGTGAATTTTCAACTAAAAAAAGACCAATTTTAAACAAAATATTTGTATTTTGAAATAAAAAAGATCAATTTTCAACTAAAAATGGAATAGTTAAACTTTCAGTTTAGAAAATTAATTTTTAACCAAGCTGATAAATTTTTAGCTTAAGTGATGAATCTTCAACTGGAATAGTTGAATTTTAAACAAAAACGATGAATTTTTAACCAAAACGATAAATTTCTACCAAAAAGACTAATTTCCAGCAAGCTACATAAATTTTCAATTAAAAAAGATGAATGGTCAACCAAAAATTAATTAGTTACATTTTCAATCAAAAAAATTAATGTTCAACTAAACAGATGAATTTTCAACTAAAATGATACAGAATGCGAATGAATAATTAATTTTTTAATACCACCCCAGAAGTCTGTTTTATATAGGGTCCCTAAAAAACACCATAAATGAAAAATTGTGTTTTGCGAGCCTTTGGCGCTGATTAAGATTTATTTTGTTTTTTTTTTAATACGAATTGTTTAAGCTACAGGAAATGCTACTTTGTACTAATAATTAGATGTTTACATAAATTGTTTAAACAATTTATTATTATTTTTAGAAATTTTCTCTCAGAATATTTAGAAAGTCGTATTTTTTTCGAATGTTCAACTTGTTTTCATATTTTCAGTTAGATCGAGACAATAATCAATGAATTAAAACAGAGATAATTGTTTAAACAATTTATTATTAATTATAATAAGACTCTCTAAGGAATGATACTAGAAAATTGCAGTTTTTTCTTAAAATTTCCATTACTGGTCTACTTTTCAATTAGAGTGAGGTAATGATTATTTCGAATTACCAAAAATAATTGTTTAAACAATTTATTATTATATTTTATTATATTCTCTTCGAATCATTTTAGAAAGTCGCGTTTTTAGGGTTTCGTGGCCTCGGGCTGAAACCCTTATTGTTTTTCGGATGTCCGTCCGTCCGTCGTACAAAAGGACACAAGCGTCAACATTTTTTTCCAACCATGTTTTTTTAATAAAATTTTTTATACCTAATTTTTTAGTTGTTTTTTTTTCAAAAAATTTGTGTTAAAAAAATATTCTTTTTTTTAAATTGTTGGTTCAAAAAAAAACTATACGAGATATGAAAAAAATCTTAAAGAGAAAAATTGTTCATCTTAAAAAGATGAACAAATTTTCTTCCTACTATTTTTTTCATAAGACAAATATTTTTTGTTTTAATCGTGAAAAATGCTATCAAGAATAAAAAATTCCATTTTGCAGTAAAACCTCTTCGAGATAAGAAAAAAAATGATTCAGCACAAATTGTTTATCCAAAAAAGATCTAAAAATTTTCTGTTAACTATTTTTCTATAGGACGCGTAGTTTTTGTTTTAATCGTAAAAAATAAAATTTAAATAATTAAAATGTTTGGAAAAACAGCACAAGATACGAAAAAAATGGTTAAACAAAAGTTGTTTACCAAAAAAAGATCGACAAATTTGTTTTGAATTATTTTTTTATAAGATGCGTAGTTTTTGTTGTAATCGTGAAAAATGACATTAAAAATAAATAACTCAAATTTTTGGAAAAAAAGGCACAAGGTACAATAAAATGTTGAATAACAAATTTTTGTTGCCTGAATTAGATCTAAACATTTGCTTTTGACCCTTTTTTCCCACGAGACACGTGAAGAGTATGTCTACATTGCAACCGAAGGAGCTTTAACAAAAGAGAATTCACAATCACTAATTTTCAGTTGTGAATGTTTTTGTTGATTGTTATTAATCTGTTTTAGTTGGGCATTCTGAAATTTTGTTTAAAAAATCGTCTTCTTTGGTTGAAACATCAACTATTACATTTTTTTTGGACTTCAACTTTTTTGGTTGAAAATGTAACTATTTGATTGAAAATTCGTGCTTTCAAGAAGAAGATTCAATTAGTTGTTGAAATCAATGGTTTTTGATTAAAGATTTGATAAGTTTCTGTTAGAAATATCAAACATTACATTTTTCGTTGAAAATTTATATTTTCTGGTTGAAAATTTAACTATTTTGTTGAAAATTCTTCTGTTTAGGTTGAAGATTTAACTATGTGATAGAAAATGCATATTTTCGAATTGAAAATTCAACTCTGTTATAGAAAATTTGTATTTTTGACTTGAAAGTACAACAATTTGGTTGAAAAGTCATCTTTTTTTTAGGAATTCTATTGTTTTTGATTGAAGATTAAAAAATGTTCTGATTGAAAATGTATCTACTTAAAAAAAATTCATATTTTTTTTGGTTCAAGATTCATTATTTTAGATATAAATACTGATAGGTGTCGACCAGTGTTAAAAACCCATCAATTGTTCAATCACTGTTTAAATAATACGCCTTACACTATTAATTAAATTAAAACTGTTTACTTCTCAAAAATGTATGCGTAATAAAAAACTGTGCAAAAAATATATAAATTTGTTTTTCTAAAATTCTTAATCTCTCTTCAAGTCGAGAATTTCATTATTTTTAACATTTCTGCGACGAAATTCTTTGCAGTTTTGCAATAAAATTTAATGTGAAATAAAACTGTTTACTTCTAAAAAATGTATGAGTAATAGCAAACATTTTCAAATCTATTCCAACGTTATTAAAATGTTCTAGCCGTCTTCTTTGGTTGAAACATCAACTATTACATTTTTTTTAGGACTTCAACTTTTTTGGTTGAAAATGTAACTTTTTTGATTGAAAATGTATCTATTTTCTTGAAAATTTTAAGTAGAAAATTCAATTAGTTGTTGAAATCAATGGTTTCTGATTAAAGATTTAATAAGTTTCTGTTAGAAATATTAACTATTACATTTTTGGTTGAAAATTTATATTTTCTGGTTGAAAATTTAACTATTTTTTGTTTAAAATTCTTCTTTTTATGTTGAAGATTTAACTATGTTATAGAAAACTCATATTTTCGAATTGAAAATTCAACTTTTTTATAGAAAATTTGTATTTTAGGCATGAAAGTACAAGAATTTGGTTGAAAAGTCATCTTTTCATATAAATTCAATTGTTTTTGATTGAAGATTAAAAGATGTTCAGATTGAAAATGTATCTACTTAGAAAAAATTAATATTGTTTTGGTTCAAGATTTATTATTTTATATATAGATATTGATAGGTGTCGACCAGTTTTGATTTAAGTTCATTCCGAATACACTTTTTTTTATTTATTGTTAAAAAAGAATAAATTGTTCAGCCATTATTTAAATAATATGCCTTACATTATTAATCAAATTAAAACTTCTCAAAAATGCATGCGTGATAAAAAAATGTGCAAAAAATTTATAAATTTGTTTTTCTAAAATTCTTAATCTCTGTTTCAAGTCGAGAATTTTATTATTTTTAACATTTCTGCGACGAGATTCTTTGCAGTTTTGCAATAAAATTTAATGTGAAATAAATCTGTTTACTTCTAAAAAATTTATGAGTAATAGTAAAAATGTTCAAATCTATTCCAACGCTATTAAAATGTTCTAGCATTATTTCTATTATTTTTGCACTATATAAGACACATTTTCTTCAGTTTCTATTCAAAAGCAGCAAATGAAATAAGAAAATTCCCAAATCAAAAAGGTGCGTTTTCTTTAAATATTGAAAATTATATTCCATTCTATTGTATTGGCGAGACTTCTGTAGAGTGAATAATAAAATATACAGTATACTATATACATATATATATAATATATAAGTTTATATATATTTTTTATATATATTATATATATATACATATATATATATATTATAATTTTTTATATATATAATTTTGATCTTCTTCGCAGACCGAAGATGAAGATCTATGGTATTAATTGTCTGCTCTTCGCCTTAGCCATTTTCTTCAATTTTATTGGTAAATATAATAATATACTATTATTATTAATACACTAATATTAATATTTATTATAAGGGGGTAATGTAAAATATCATACGAAAGAAAAGCTTTTATTAGAAAACAGTAAAACCAAATGTTATAGCTTCGAGAAAATTCCAGCAGAAATTCAATCTGCTGAAGTAAAAGTATTGAATTTTCAATAAAATAGATGAATGTTTAAGCAAGTAGTTGATTTTTTCACAAACAGACAAATTCTTCAAAAAGAAGATTAATTTTTTATAAAAAAGACGAATTTTCAACAAAATACATACATTTTAAACCAACTAGTTGAGTTCTAAACTGAAAAAGAGAAATTTTCAATCGATAAGATAATTTTTCTACCAAAAAGATACATTTTTAACTGGAATGATGAATCTTCAATCACAAAAAATCAATTATTAACAAAATATTTCAACTTTTAATCAAGCAGCTGAATTTGCAGCGAAAAAGATAACTTTTCAACCAAGAAGGTTGATTCTGCACCGCAAAAGAAGAATTTTCATGAAAATAAATGGGTTTTCAACCAAAAATGAGAAATAAAAATTTTTAGTATAAAAAAAGTGAATTTTCAAACAAAAAGATGAATTTAAAAAAAAAAGATTAGTGTTTTACCAAAAAAGACGAATTTATAACCAAATAGTTCAGTTTTCAACTAAAAAAAAAAATTAATTTTAAGCCAAAAAATTGAATATTTAAATTAATTTCTAACTGAAGTTAAAAACACTCTAACAAAAAAAGAAGAATTATCATGAAAACTCAGGATCCTTCAACCAGAAATAGAAAAGGTTAATTTTTAGTTAAAAAAAATTATTTTGGAACCCAGAAAAAAAGAATTTTCAAGGAAATATATGATTCCTTAACCAAAAATGGAAAAGTTAAATCTTTAGTTGGAAAAAATGTCAAATAATTAAAGCGCATTTTCAACAACATAGTAGTTACATTTTTCACGAAATAAATGAACTGTCGACTAATGAGATTAATTTTCTACCAAGAAATACGAATTTTCAACAAGATACGTGAATTATTAACAATACAGTCCAAATTTAAACCAAAGAAACTTATTTTCAACTGACATAATGAATCTTCCACCAAAAAATTAATTCTTATAAAAATTGTTGAATTTTCGATCAATAATGGAATTTATATTATTATTAATATATAATCAATATTTACAGTTTGAAAAAATTAATTCTGACAGAACATTTTTTTTCCAGAAAATGATTAAACTTTCAACCAAAGAAATGAATTTTCAACAATAGTTGAATTCTCAATCAAGAAAGATTGTCAAATCAAGAAAGAACAAATTTGTTATCCTTGATGTAGAATTTTGAAGCAAAAAAGACAAATTTTCTACAAAAATTTTTGTTGAAAACTGTTCTGTTTTCTTTGAGAGTTGAACTATGTTGTTGAACATTCGCCTTTTTGTTTCAATTCAACTATTTTTTATTTAATATTGAAATATTTGTCAGTTGAAACATCAACGATTATATTTTCGTTGAGAATTCATATTTTTTGGTTAGTAAAAATCCCAATGTATTAAACAAGATTTTGTTTCATTATTAGTATATTAGATTTTACATTATTCTATATTATCAGTAGAGCAGTGAAATATAATAATAAAGTTGATAATAAGTAGTATATCAAAGTCACTATCACTGCGCTTACCGCCCAAGTAAGGTTCTGTTTTATGCTGAGTTAATGTTTTTGTTCCATGCTAAGTTACCAACAGTTGGTATTAGCGACAGTCGGTAATGTGGATTTCTGCTAGGGTAGGATTTTACTCTCAGTCGGCACAACAGGGATGCTGTTAATTTTCCATGCTATTATTTTACCATCGGCCGGTAAGACAGGGAGAATGGTAATTTCTACATTATCCTTTTACAACCGGTCAATAAAGCAGGAGGTCAATAATTTTTTATATTATCATTTGAACATTGGTCTGTAAAAGAGGAACACAGTATTCTCGGATGGTCACCCATCCAAGTACTAACCGCGCCCAACGCTGCTTAAATTCAGTAATCTGACGAGAACTGGTTTTTTCAGCGTGGCATGGCCGTTGGACAATATAATTGATATACATTTTAAGTTTATTTTTAAAAAACACATACAAATTTTTTAATAATGTTCCGGCCTCGGATAGGGGCCTATATTCCTATATATTATTAAGTTTTTGAAAAATTCATTTTTTGGTTAAATGATCATTTCATAAAAATATTGATAATTTATTTTGTTTACTTAAGTTTTGGCCCCTATCCGTGGCCGGAACAACATTCTATTATTAACTGCAAAATTTACAAACAATCATAGCATTTTTTGAAAAACGTATACATTATAATTAATTTAGGTCAGTTAAACTGTTAAATGTATAAATTATAAAATGTATTGTCTAAGGTAGGACTGATTCACATAACCTTACTGACGAGTCCAGTGGGGCAGTCCGGAACGAAACATAAAAAAAAAAACAATTTTTATTATAATAAAAATAATTAATTGCAGAACAAAAATAAATATTGTCGACCATCCTTCTAATTGAAAAATCTTCTTCACAATCATGAGTATAATGCCCATAAGTTCAGTCATAAGGGCCCTTTTCATGCGGATGCCCACATATTTAGAAACCACTTGTACTCGTATACTAATACGAGTGTAAAAATATGAGTTTCAATGGGGATAGATAGACCATCTTACTATATTATTCTTAATTACACTGGTCAACAAAATACACTCGGACCCCGATTTAGTAACAGTGTCAGGAGTTGCCTGAAAATGGCCTTGTTACTAAATGGAGGGAATCGAAACTTGAACAGTCAGGGCCGCCTGAACCGTTTCCAGTTGGAATGCATAATATTGCGCAATCTCCGCATGTGAGTACTCCCGCACTGCGCCTTCCCACTACGCTGCTGGTGTGTTTCAGGCAAGGTCGCAACCGTCTCTCGCCCTGCCCCCTGAGAAACTGCGTAGGCCAGCAGTTCTAAGAATTGCAAAACCGGGGGTTACAAAATTGGGGTTCTGGTGTATGACCAATGAGTTCATATAACGAAAAGTGGTTTTTTTTCCGAAACATATAGTTTTTCGTGCGCAATGTAAATCTGATCTCGATTTTTTCTTATACTTCAGGTTTTTAAAATATATTCGATCAAATAGTTTCCTGTTTAAATCAAAAATCGCGCTATAGGTTACACATTCTCACAGTCAAATATTGACATTTTTTAAATAAAATTTCATTTCCTACGCTTTTTAATGTGAAAAAAGTCCAAAGGAATACAGTTTCAGCATTGATCATATGAAAGATATATAAAACATCTCTTTTTGTAAAGTTGACAATTGGACGGCGTATGTATATATTTAAATCGAATCATTTTACTCGAATTGTGTTTGAATTTACTGGAATAACTACATTGCTCCTAGAACAACCATAAATATTCTTGAATTTTCTAAAATCCTCCTGAAATTCTAGAGTTGAAGCTTCCAAAAATTCAACAGTTCAAGTTTGGTTGGGATTATCTGGAGTTTCAAAAGGCATCGAAAAACCGTACTTGCAAAGAAACATTTTCAATTTCATGAATACATAGTTCATTCTTTCCCACCAGTGATTGTTCAAAACTGTTAAATGTTTAACTGACTAGTATAGAAAAACTTCATAAATGTAAATTTTTTCTTATAAAATTATTTGCAGACGGAGTAATTCCCGATTTTCCTGAAAACCAGCTGCTTATAACAATGAATGATGGATGTACTGCTGATGGAACCATCACTACGGCAGGTCACATACCCTTCTGGTTACAACCTCAGAACTCAGAATTATATGCTGGCGATGCTGTAGGTTCTTTAGCATATTATATACGAATATCGGAACGCTATTATGGAAATAATTTCAACCCCATAAATCGTTTAGGTGTACATAATGATGCTCGTCACACTCCAAAGAGCATTCAGATACACATAATATTCAAGCGAAAAAGCGAATTTTATATGGCTGGCTCTTTCGAAGCGTACAATTCAAACAATGAAGGAAGTTGGTTCCCACAAGGAAAACCAGCTGACAACTACTTTTATGTCGCAGTGGGAGGAGGCAAGGTGCATAGAGCATTTTTAAAACAGCAATCTTACAAAAAGGGGGGTGGTTAGAGGGTTACTTGAAAACATTTTTGTACCGGCGCAGTAACGGAGATATTGGGCCTAATGCATTGAGAACATGGAAGGCTATTATTGTTATTATAAAGAATTTTAATTTGTTTGCAATCCTATTATTTTTTTATGTAAGACATGAAGGCTATGAAAGAAAATCTAAGAGCATACCAAATGCCGGATTGTAATGTTCGAGGTCAGTAATCTTGTTTAGCCTTTTGTTACCTTCTTTTTTAATATTTACCATTTCTAAAAAACATCTTTTAGAGTAGTTAGGTTCTTGATGTGAAATTTCAATGTTGCCCCAATCGATAAAGGGAATGTCATGGTTGTGGTATTCAATTAAGTGTTTGCTAATGACTATGGTATTTTCGATTAAGTTTTATATTGTCAGATGTTCCTTTCTTTGAATTCTTAGAGGCCGTTTGGTTTGTCCAACATACGTTTTACTACATTTAATTGAATAAATACTACATTACATTGGTCTAGGATTTCTACATGGTCTTTAACAAGTGTGACATATTTGTTGAGTTTAGAGTCAACACGAAAAACTGTTTTGATATTGTAGTCATTCCATAAATGTTTTATATTCTCTGAGATGTCACTATTGAAATTTATGAATACAACTTCTTTTTTATCTTTTGTTTTCTGCTGATGACTGATATTCTGATTTGTTTGAATTCTATTCTGTTTAAATTTTATTTATTTTAATCTTTCTGTAATACACGGAAAAACTTTATCCGTAAAAAAGTCACGAACTAGTAGCTATGTCTCGGATATGAGAAAAATTCATCGGATATTGATGTATTTTCGTAAATAACCTGCGAACTTTGAGAAAGATTGACGAACTCGATGTGAAAATTCTAAAACGGTTCATCACTTTTTTTTACGTGAATAATTACAAAAATATTACGAGTGATTGGTAAAAGATTCTCAGAGCACTCACGAGCTTGCCCGACAAATCTGGGAACTAGCAACTAAGTTCGCCTGTACGTGGCCCACACACACACTCTCCCAAACGCGCGGTGCGTGTGTGCGCTCGTATGTGTGCCTCGAGCTCGTCGGATGAGTGGCTAGAAGTTTTATAATACCTATTTTGTTTGGCCTCGATGGCTGCGCGTGTTTACGCACTCCTGGTTTATGTTTAGAAACTGTGGTGAGTCAGCAGTCTTGAGGGTTCGAATCTTCTGAGTTGCGAATTTATAAATTAATATAAAATTAAATCGCACAAATAAAATTTTTCCTCTTTTTATTTCAGTCTGAAATTTTCAGGAACTGTTCGTAGGAAATTCGAACTGTTCGTAAGAAACTCCGAAATTTATCCATATATTTCTCATAGAAATAAGGATTTAATGTTTCATTTTTTTATCTCGTATCCGAGACCTAGCTACAAGTTCGTGACTTCTTCACGGATAAATTTTTTCCGTGTATGTTTTTCAACAAATTCTTTGAGATAAGTGTTATAATAATGAAGTTTCCTGACAATGTTGAAGTTTTTATTATTCCCATTTTATGTCTACCTGAATATGTAGAGAAGAAGAGTTAGATGGTTACTTAAAAACATTTTTGTACCGGCGCAGTAACGGACATATTGGGCCTAATGTTATAGCATTAAGAACATGGAAGGTTATCATTGTTATTATAAAGAATTTTAATTTGTTTGCAAGTCCATCATTTTTTTATGTAAGACATAAAGGCTATGAAAGAAAATCTAAGAGCGCACCATATGCCGGGTTGTAATGTTCGAAGTCAGTAATCTTGTTTAGCCTTTTGTTACCTTCTTTTTCTATGGATACCATTTCTAAAAAACATCTTTTAGAGTAGTTAGGTTCTTGATGTAAAATGTCACTATTGCGGTATTCATTGAAGTGTTTGCTAATGACTCTATGGTATTTTTGATTAAGTTTCATATTGTCAAGATGTTCTTTTCTTTGAATTCTTAGAGGCCGTTTGTTTTGTCCAACATACGTTTTACCAAATTTAATTGACTAAATACTACATTACATTGTTCTAGGATTTTAAATGATCTTTACCAAGTGTGACATATTTGTCGAATTTAGAGTCAACACGAAAAACTGTTTTGATATTGTAGTCATTCCATAAATGTTTTATATTCTCTGAGATGCCACTATTGAAATTTATGAATACAACTTCTTTTTTATCTTCTGTTTTCTGCTGATGACTGATATTCTGATTTGTTTGAATTCTATTATGTTTAAATTTTATTTCTTTTAATCTTTTTGCAATATGTTTTTCAACAAATTCTTTGAGATGAGTGTTGTAATAAAGAAGTTTCCTGACAATGTTGAAGTTTTTCGTTATTCCCATTTTATGTCTACCGGAATATGTAGAGAAGAAGGGTTAGAGGGTTACTTAAAAACATTTTTGTACCGGCGCAGTAACGGAGATATTGGGACTAATGTTATAGCATTAAGAACATGGAGGGTTATCATTGTTATTATAAAGAATTTTAATTTGTTTGCAATTATATCATTTTTTTATGTAAGACATGAAGGCTATGAAAGAAAATCTAAGATATGCCATATGCCGGGTTGTAATGTTCGAGGTCAGTAATCTTGTTTAGCTTTTTGTTACCTTCTTTTTCTATAGATACCATTTCTAAAAAACATCTTTCAGAGTAGTTAGGTTCTTGATGTGAAATTTCAATGTTGTCCCAATCGATAAAGGCAATGTCATGGTTGTGGTATTCAATTAAGTGTTTGCTAATGACTATGGTATTTTCGATTAAGTTTTATATTGTCAGATGTTCCTTTCTTTGAATTCTTAGAGGCCGTTTGGTTTGTCCAACATACGTTTTACCACATTCAATTGACTAAATACTACATTACATTGGTCTAGGATTTCTACATGGTCTTTACCACGTTTGACATATTTGTTGAGTTTAGAGTCAACACGAAAAACTTTTTTGATAGTATAGTCATTCCACAAACGTTTATGAAAACAACTTCTTTTTTATCTTCTGTTATCTGCTGATGACAGGTATTTTGATTTGTTTGAATTCTATTGTTTAAATTTTATTTCTTTTAATCTTTCTGTAATATGTTTTTCAACAAATTCTTTGAGATAAGTGTTATAATAAAGAAGTTTCCTGACAATGTTGAAGTTTTTTATCATTCCCATTTTATGTCTACCTGAGTATGTAGTTTTACGAAACCAATTTTTGTTACAACCTCTCTTCAATTCGTCTAATGGGATTTGTACGTCATTTTTCATGATATTCCATCTCATTTCAATTCCTTGGAGAACCAAATCTGAAGGAATATTTTTAAACAGTGATGATATATCAGGTGAAAGAAGAACATGGTTATTAGGAATTTTGCTTGAAAGTCAAATAATTAGTAGTAATTAAAGAAAAAAAAGAAACTTATCTGGAAAATTTGACTTAATTATTTCGCTCTGGACTCGGCTCTGTCTTCGAGGATCTCTACCAAAATCTCCTTAGTCTCGAAATTACACTTTTAGTTTCGCAGTTTAAATAATTTTTATGAAAATGGCTTAAAATGTTTTTTTATTTTATGGAAATATAATTTAAAAGAAGAGTAGTCGCAGATACGGATTTATATTTGTTTCTTCTAGCTTTAACTAAAAAGCGACTGTACGGATTGAAAGTCGAAGATGCACTGAGATTTTATGGCTATGCACTTGAGAAGTTTCAAATTACATTTTCATCTCTTTTTAAAATTTAACCGTTGCGGGTCTCGAGAAAAAAAATCGACAAAGGCTTAGCACATTTTATATTCGTCTGTTTGAAAGTATTTCTTGAAATCTCTTAAAAACACTGTAACGGTGCAAAATTTCTAAAATTCCTCGAAAACTTTTTATTTTACTTATTTTATTTTTTAAAATTCTTTGGAAAATAGAAAACATATTATTTTGCATTAAACAGTGTTTTTACTCAGGGTTGCTACAATATCACATTTTCTAAATTCTTCTAAGTATAAAACCAACCATACACCTACAAGATTAATAATATAATTGTCAAATAAATTTTGTTTCTAAATATATTTAAAATACTTTTTAGTTGTGTTTTCAAGTAAAAAAGATCAATTTTCAACCAAAGAAATGAATTTTCAACTAGAAGGATGAATCTTCAACCAAAAATATGAATTTTTAACCAAATAGTTAGTTGAATTTTCAACCCAAAAGATTAATTTTCTACCAAAAGACTCATTTTCAACAAAGTTTATGAATTTTCATCTAAAAAACATCAATTTTCAACCAAGATTAGAACAGTTAAAATGTCATAAAAATAAATGTTCAACCAAAAAATAAAACTAATTTTCAAAAAAAAAAAAATTTTTTTTAACCAAAAAGAGAAGAATTCCATTTTCAGTTAAGATAATCAATTTAAAAAAAATGAATTCTCGACAAAATAATTTAATATTAAACTAAAAAAGATGAATTTACAAACCAAAAATATAATACATATTTCAATTGGCAGTTAGAAAAGTAAATTAAAAAAAAACGAGTTTTCAGCGAAATTACTTAATTTCCAACTAAAAATATAAATTTTCAACCGAAAATTGAATAGTTATATGTTCAGTTAAAAAATTAATTTTTAACTAAAAAGAAACGAATTTTCAACCAAAGAAATTATTTTTTAATCACAATGATGAATTTTCAACCAAAAATATGAAATTTTGTCCAAATAGTGGATTTTTCAATCCAAAAGACGAATTTTCTATCAACAAAAAAAAACGAATTTTCAACTAAACAGTTTTTTTTTCAATGAAAGAAATGAATTCTTAACAAAAAATAGAATAGTTGAATTTTCTACTAAACAGATAATTTTCAACTACAAAATATTTAATTTTCAACCAAATACATGCATTTCAAACTAAAAAAAAAGAAATTTTTTACCAAAAATGAAGTAGGATAATTTGCAGTCCGTAAAATAAATTTCCAAATAAAAAACTAACGAATTTTCAACCAAAGAAATTAATTGTTAACCAAAACGATGAAATTTGAACTAATGAAAGAGACAAAAAGACGGATTTTCAACAAATAGTTAAATTTTCACCGAAAACAGATAAATTTTCAACTAAAAATACAATAGTTTAATTTTCAGTAAAAAAAATTAATTTTCAATAAAATTAAAGTAAATTTTCAACGATATAGTATAATTGTCAAACAAGAAGATTAAATTTCTATCAGAAAAGATAAATTTTCGACAAAAAATGGAACAGTCACATTTCCAGTTTAAAAAATTAATTCCACATAAGAAAAATCTCATTTTCAACCCAAAAGATCCATTTTCAAATTTTCAACCAATAAGATGAATTTTTAACAAAATACTTGAATTTTGAACCAAATATTTGAATTTTTAAAAGAATTTCCAACCACAAGGATGAATTAGTCACTAAGTAGATTAAATATTCTCCTACAAAAATCGAGTTTTCAATAGAATACAGGAATTTTAAGCCAGATATTTGAATTTTCAAATCAAGAAGATAAATTTTGAACCAAACATGTACGAGTTAAATTTTCAGTTAAAACAATTAATTCTCATCTAGAAAACATTATTGACAACAAAAGAATTAAATTTTGAACAAAAAATGGTTTGAACTAAAATGATGAAACATCAACCAAACAAATGAATTTTTAACAAAGTAAAAAAATTGAAAACAAATTTAAAAACTTTTTAACAAAGTAGTTCCACTTCCAACTAAGTAGTGGAATTTTCTACCAAAAAAGATGAATACTAAACGAAAAACGTGATATATTATACTTCAACCACGAAAAGGATTTTAATTTTATAAAAAACGATAAGCGAGGAGTGCGCAGTTCCTAACTGCGCACTTCTTTCGGCCACGATAACTTATTATATTTTTTGTGTTACCATTTAGGAATTTTAGGAAACTATTTGTAATTTTCAGGTACCGTTTCTGAATGTTGATAAAAATTTAGTAAATTTACTATAAAAGTTACTGAATTTCATTTTTTTCATGTTAATCAGAAATGTTTTATATTTAGTCCAAAACAGTTGTTTAAACAAATGTAAATTGTTTAAAAATTACAGATAAGTGGTAAAATTATAAGGCATACTGAAGTTCAATCCAGTATGTTGAAAAATGTGAAAAGAAACTACATTTATCTGCCTTATTTCACTCAAAAGTTACATTACAATAATAAACAATTGTTTAAACAATTAACAGAACATTCAATCGACTGTATACATTTTCTTATTGCCTGATTATTCCATGTTATTACGAAGATACTGGTAATTTGCGATAAAATGTGAAAAAATAATTGTTGGAACAAAAATGGTTTAAACAATTCAAACCTATAAATACTGAAATTCGTGGCTCTGAACTTATACATTATCTCACTCTAAACCGAAATAGAATTAACTATCAAACTTAGAAGTTGCTAAATTCCACAGCCAGGCACAGTTGAGTCACGTAACGAAACGTAATTTGCATAAAAATATTTTTTAAATGTACTTTTTTGTTTAAAATTCATATTTTTGGGTTAAAATTTAAGCTGTTTTACAGAAAATTAGTCTTTTGGCTTGAAAGTTCAATAATTTGAATGAAATTTTTTTTCTTTCCTGACTGAAAAATCTCTGTTTGTTGAAAATTCAACTCTTCGGATTGATAATTCAACTATTTTTAAAAAAATTCGTTTTTTTGAAAATTTGTCTTTTTTGGAAGAACATTCAACGATTTGGTTAAAAATTCATTTTTTGTTGTTCAGGATTCATCATTTCAGTTAAAGATTCATTTCTTTGGTTGATAATTTAACTTTTTTTTTGTTGAAAATTCGTTCTTTTTAGCGAAAAATTATTTTTTTTAACAGAAAATTTAAGTACTCCAGTTGTGCTGAAATTTTATTCTAGTGGACATTTCATTTATATGGTTGAAAATTGGTTTTTTTAGTTGAAAATTAAAGTTTTTTAACTGGAAATTTAATCATTCCATTTTTTCTTGAAAATTTATTTTTTCTGGTTGAAAATTCCTTTATTTTGTCAAATTCAATGATTTTGGTAGAAAATTAATATTGTTGGGTTGAAAATTCAACGTTTTTGTAAACAAATTTATATTCTCCAGTTGAAAACTCAACTGTTTTGCCGACAATTCGGATTGAAAATTCAACTGTTTACTAACAAATTTTTTTGTTTGAAAATTCGCCTTTTTTGGTGGAACATTCAATGATTTGGTTAAAAGTTCATTTGTTTCGTTTAAGATTCATCATTTTAGTTAAAGATTTATTTCATTGGATGAAAATTTAACTATTTTTTTGAAAATTCGTCCTTTTCAGTTAAAAATTAGTTTTTTTAACTGAAAATTTAATTATTCCACTTTTGCTTGAATTTTTTTTTAGTTTAAAATTTATTTATTTCGTTAAAAACTCCTCTTTTTTATTTAAAAGTTTATTTTTTGGTTTGAAAACTCAACGTCTTTGTTCAAATATTTTCGGGCTAAAAACTCAACTGTTTTGCAGAAAGTTCTTTTTTTGGCTTAAAAGTTCAACAATTTGAATAAACTTTCTTTTCTTTCTTGACTGAAAAATCGCTGTTAAAAATTCATCTTTTTCTTGAAAATTCTACTTTTTAGGTTGAAAATTTAACTGTCTTCTAGAAATTTCTCTTTTTAGGTAGAAAATTCAAAAATTTGGTTAAAAATTCATTTTTTTTGTTGAAGATCCATCATTTTAGTTACAAAATTTAAGTATTCCACTTTTGCTTGATTTTTTTTTAAATCGAAAATTCATTTATTTGGTTGAAAACTCTTCTTTTTGGTTTAAAAATTCATGATTTGGGTCGAAAATTCAACGTTTTTTTTTAATTTATATTTTCGGGTTGAAAATTCAACTGTCTTGCAGAAAATTCGTCTTTTGGCTTGAAAGTTCAACAATTTGGATGAACATTTTTTCTTTCTTGACTACAAAATGTATGTTGAAAATTTATAGTTTTGTTGAAAATTCCAATCTTCTAAAAAATTGTTTTATTGAAAATTTGTCTTTTTGTTCAGAAAATTCAACTATTTGGTTAAAAATTCTTTTTGTTTGGTTGAAGATTCGTCATTTTAGTTAAAAATTCCTTTTTTTGGTTGAAAATTAAATATTTGTTGAAGATTCGTGTTTTTTAGTTGAAAATTAATTCTGTTTAAACTGAAAAATTAAGTATTCCACTTTTGCTTGAAATTTTACCTTTTATAATTGAAAATTCATTTATTTGGTTGAAAATTCATTATTTGGGTTGAAATTTCAACGTTTTTATTGAAAATTTATATTCTCGGGTAGAAAACTCAACTGTCTTGCCAAAAATTCGTCTTTTAGCTTGGAAGTTCAACCTCCGCTGGGGGCTGTAACACCTTGTAGTTGGTGGGGAGGCTTAAGCATGTG
>CAKNYM010052083.1:30041-53719 GCA_932195095.1 Andricus curvator
AACCGGAGACACTTATGTGGATTTACACAGCGATCTTGCGACCCAGACTAACCTATGCGGCGGTAGTCTGGTGGAGCAGGGTCGAGCTGTCCACTGTGAAGTCTCGACTGGAAAGGATCAGGGGACTGATCTTGAGAGGCGTCACTGGAGCCTCGAAGTCGACACCCACGATGGCACTGGGGGCACTAATAGGTTTAGAGCCCCTCCATCTTACCATCAAGGCCGTGGCTGCGAACGCGGCCTGGAGGCTAAATTTGGTAAATGACAGAAGGATCTCGACAGCAGTGAAGATCCCATTCGACATTGCGAGAAGGCCGACCTTGAACATGCCCAGGGACAAAATGGTCACTCGCCACCTCTTCGACAAGAAGTATCGAGTTAGCCTATCCACGAAGGAGGAATGGGTTAACGGCGACGCATACCTGCCCTGTGATGGAGACAACTGGTTTACAGATGGCTCCAGGAACGAGGAGAAGGCAGGAGCCGGCGTATATCGTAGAAGGAATGGAATGGGCTTCACAATTGAGATGGGGTCCTACGCCACAGTTCTACAATCTGAGACTATGGCCATACTCCAGTGTGCCTATAAGGCAAGGGAGTACGGTAATAAAAGGAACATCCGTATTTGCTCAGACAGCAGGGCTGCTATACTGGCCTTGAATGGAACAACGACTACGTCGCTATTAGTACTGGAATGCTTTGAAGCACTAAATACGTTAGCGACCGAAAACCGAGTCACTCTGCTATGGATCCCTGGACACAGTGGTATCAAGGGCAATGAGATATCGGATAGGCTAGCCAAGCTAGCAGCAGGAAGAAATTTTACTGGACCCGAGCCAGTGGTAGGTATTTCCAGCAGGTTAGTCACTGAAGTAATTAACAGTTGGCTGACTGAGGAACATCAGAATGAGTGGGACCTGGTTTCTGGTTGCAGACAGGCCAAAACACTCTTGGGCTCAAAGCTTAACTCCAACCGAGCTAGGGAAATACTCAAGCTCGGGAGGAATGAAATTAAAGTCCTAACAGAACTATTCGTAGGACATGGGAAGTTAGGATATCACAGACACAAGATTGGGCTTGCAGAAAGTCCCCTCTGTCGTCTGTGCGGAAAGGATAATGAGACATCTACTCACATCCTTTGTCACTGCCCTGCTATTGCGGGGAAACGTCTAACACTCACAGGTAATTATTTTATCAGTGAGTTGGAGATATCGGCCAATAGCGTGGCTGCGGTCCTCTCCCTATGGAGAGGGCTATGGGGTCATGCTTAGGCTTACAAGGGGACGCAACGGGATTACCCAAGCGTCAGGGGCTGCTAAGGTCTCAACCCAGAACTAATAATAATTGGAAGTTCAACAATTTGGATCAACTTTTTTTTCAAAGAAAATTTTTGTTTGTTGAAAACTCCACAATTTGGATTGAAAATTCAATTGTCTTCTTCAAAATTCGTTTTGTTGAAAAATTGTGTGTTTTTGATAGAAAATTTAACGATTTGGTTAAAAATTCATGGTTTTGGTTGAAGATACATAATTTTAGTTAAAAATTCATTTCTTTGGTTGATAATGAACTATTTTTTTTGAAAATTCGTTTTTTTTTTTAATTTAAAACTTAATTTTTCATCCGCATGCAAAATACAATAGTTGAAATGTTAGAAAAAATAATTTTCAACCAAAAAGATAAATTTTCAACCAAGGAGATTAATTTTTAACAAAATAGATTGATTTACAAACAAATATTTGAATTTTTAAAGGAATTTAAAATCTAATATTTAAATTTTCAAGCAAACCAGTTAGTTCTCAACAAAAAAGATGAATTAGTCACCAAGAAGATTAATATTCCACCAGAAGAGACGAATTTTCAACAAAATACTGGATTTTTCAACCAAGTAGTTGAATTTTCAACTGAAGAAGATAAATTTTCAATCAAACATGAAATAATTAAATTTTTAGTTAAAGAAATAGATTTAAAAAAATAATTTTCAACAAAATAACTACATTTTTAACAAAAAAACGGGTTTTTAACAAAAATTATGAATCATCAAACAAAAAATGAATTTTTAATCCAAATGATGAATTAAAAAAAAATGTATTTTTAACAAAATTGTTGAACTTTCTACCAAAAAATACAAATTTTTAACAAAATATATGAATTTTCATCTGAAAAAGATAAATTTACTACCAAAAATAGAATAGTTAAAATATTATAAAACTGAATTTTCATCTAAGAACATTAAATTTCTATCACAAAGATAAATTTTCGACAAAAAATGATACGAGTTAAATTTTCAATTGAAAAAGTAAATTTTCAATAAAAAAAATAATCTCAACCAAAGAAATGAATTTTCAATCAAAAGCATAAATTTTCAATCAAGAAGATTAATTTTTCACAAAATACATGGATTATCAACTAAACAATGGAGTTTTTAGAGAAATTTTAAATCCAATAGTTAAATTTTCAACCAAAGAAATTAATTTTTGACAAAAAAGATGAATTAGGCACCTGAAAGATTAATATTCTACCACAAAAGACGAGTTTTTAACAAGATACAGGAATTTTCAACTAAAGAAGATACATTTTCAATCAAGCATAAAAAAGTTGGATTTTCAAAAAAAAAGTTAAATTAAAAAAAAGGAGTTTCAACTAAAATTATGAATCGTCAACCAAAAAAATTAATTTTCAAACAAGAAGATGAATTTGTCACTCAGAAGATTAATATTCTACCACAAGAGACGAATTTTCAACAAAATACAGGATTTTTCAAGAAATTAGTTGAATTTTCAACTGAAGATAAATTTTCAATCAAACATGAAATAATTAAATTTTCAGTTAAAAAAAATAAATTTAAAAAAACATTTCAACAAAATAGTTAAATTTTTAATAAAAAATGGTTTTAAACTTAAATGATGAATCATCAAACATAAAAATTAATTTTTATTTAAAATGATGAATGTTCAACCAAAAGAATCAATTTTCAACCAAATCGTTGCATTTTCTACCAAAAAATAAATAAATGTTCATTTTAAAAAGATAAATTTAGAACCAAACATACAATAGTTAAAATTATAGGAAAATGAAATTTCAACCAAACAGATGAATTTTTAACCAAGAAGATTAAATTTCTATAAAAAAAAGATCAATTTTCGACAAAAAATGAAATACTTAAATCTTCATTTAAAAAATTAATTTTCAATACAAAAATAATCAGTTTCATCCAAATATTTGAATTAATAAAAGAATTTTAAATACAATAGTTAAATTTTCAAAGAAAGAAATTACATTTTCAACACAATACAGGAATTTTCAACCAAATAGTTGAATTTTCAACTGAAAAAAGGAGTTTCAACTAAAATGATGAACCATCAACCAGAAAAATTAATTTTTAACTAAAATGGTGAATCTTCAACCAAAAAAAAAAACAAACTTTTATCCAAATCGTTGAACTTTCCATTAAAAAAATACAAATTTTTAACAAAATATATGAATTTTCAACTAAAAAAGATACATTTACAATCAAACATAGAATAGTTAAAATGTTAGAAAAATGAATTTTCAACCAAACAGATGAATTTTTAGTCAAGAAGATTAAATTTCTATAAGAAAAGATCAATTTTCGACAAAAAATGAAATACTTAAATCTTTCGTTAAAAAATTAAGTTTCAATAAAAAAATAATAATTTTCAACCAATGCATTGAACTTTTAACCAAAAAGATAAATTTTCATCAAAATATTTGAATTATTAAAGGAATTTCACATAAAATAGTTAAACCTTTAAAGAAAGAAATTACATTTTCAACAAAATGCAGGAATTTTCAAACAAATAGTTGAATTTTCAACTAAAAAAAAGGAGTTTTAACTAAAATGCTGAACCATCAACCAGAAAAATTAATTTTTAACTAAAATGGTGAATCTTAAACTAAAAAAAAAAAAATAAACTTTTATCCAAATCGTTGAACTTTCCATTAAAAAAATACAAATTTTTAACAAAATACATGAATTTTCAACTAAAAAAGATACATTTACAATCAAACATAGAATAGTTAAAATGTTAGAAAAATAAATTTTCAACCAAGCAAATCTTTAACCAAAAAAATTAATTTTTAAACAAATCGTTGAACTTGCCATCAAAAAATACAAATTTTTAACAAAATACATGAATATTCAACTAAAAAAGATTATTTTACAACCAAAAATAGAAAAATTAAAATGTTAGAAAAATGAATTTTCAATCAAAAAATAATAAGGCTCAGCCAAAGAATTGAACTTTTAACCGAAAAGATAAATTTTCAACCAAATAGTTAAATTTTCAGTCAAACATAAAAAAATTAAATTTTCAGTTAAAAAAACAATTCACAAAAATGTTTAACAATTATTTTAATGAAAATTATTATTATTTAAAAATTATCAACATCAAAAAAAGTATTTTCAACCAAAATGATAAATCATCAACCAAAAAAATGAATTTTTAGCAAACGAGTTCCACTTTCTACTCAGTTGAATTATTATCAACCACAAAAGGTGAATCTTCAACGAACAATATAATAGTTGATATTTCAATAAAAAAATATTATTAGTTTAAAACAAAAGCAGTCGAATTCAACCGAAAAAACGACTTTTCAACAAAATATTTGAATTTTCAACGCAAAAGGAATGACTTTTTTTTAAACTAAATTAATAAAATTAACTTGAACTTCAGTTTATCGGAAATTCCCTGACATTCTCTGACTTTCCCTGACAAGCTTTAAATTCCCTGACTTTTCCTGATTTTCTGGAATTTCCTGACCTTCAACAAGCCTGAAAATCCCAAAAATGTAAATTGCATATCAATAATAGTGTTCTAAATAGTTGAAGTGCTCGGAAAAAATTCTCACGAGCATGAGAATATGCTCCACCTTTATGTGCTATGAGAATTTAATGAGCATTTATGAGCATTTTGAATTAGGATATAAAAAATCGTATTTTCTACTTTTATTAATAATAATTACATGATTTAATTTTCGCGGGAAAATGCATCGCTTCAAATTGGAAAAGGTGCAAAATAAATTTTCTTTCTAAATATATTTAAAACACTTTTTAGTTGTGTTTTCAAGTCAAAAAGATAAATTTTCAACCAAAGAAATAAATTTTTAACTAAAATGATGAATCTTCAACCAAAAATATGAATATGTAACCAAACAGTTTGTTGAATTTTCAACCCAAAAGATTAATCTTCTAACAAAAAAAACTCATTTTCAACAAAGTTTATGAATTCTCATCTAAAAAAACCAAAAAACCAAAAAAAAAAAAAAAACAATTTCAACAAAATATATTTTTTTCATAACAAAAAAATAAATTTTTAACAAAATAATTCAATTTTAAACTAAAAAAGCTAAATTTACAAACCAAAAATATAATATTTCAATTTGCAGTTAGAAAAGTAAATTTAAAAAAAACGAGTTTTCAGCAAAATTAATTAATTTTCAACCGAAGAAATTATTTTTTAATCACCATGATGAATTTTCAACTAAGCAGTTTTTTTCAATGGAAGAAATTAATTCTTAACAAAAAATAGAATAGTTCAATTTTCTACAAAACAGATAATTTTTTAACGAAAAAGATTACATTTCTATCAAAAAAAGTAAATTTTCCACAAAAAATGTAATAGTTCAAGTGAATTTTCCACTAAAGTGATGAATCTTCAACTAAAAAAAATTAAATTATTAACCAAATACATGCATTTCAAACTAAAAACATAAATTTTCTACCAAAAATAAAGTAGGATAATTTTCAGTCATTAAAATAAATTTCCAAACAAACGACTTTTCAACCAAAGAAATTAATTTTTGACGAAAAAATGAAATTTCAACTAATGAGAGTACTCTTTTAAAAAGACGGATTTTGAACAAATAGTTAAATTTTCAACTAAAAATAGAAATAGTTAAATTTTCAGGAAAAAAATTAATTTTCAATAAAATTAAAGTAAATTTTTAACGAAATAGTATAATTTTCAACCAAGAAGATTCAATTTCTATCATTAAAGTTAAATTTTCGACAAAAAATGGATGCTATATTTCCAGTTAAAAAAATGAATTCTAAATAAGAAAAATCTCATTTTCAACCAAAAAGATCAATTTTCAAATTTTGAACCAATAAGACGAATTTTTAACAAGGTTGATGAATTTTCAACCAAATATTTGAATTTTTAAAGGAATTTCCAACCAAAAGGATGAATTATTCACCAAGAAGATTAATTATTCTCCCAAAAAATTCGAGTTTTCAATAAAATACAGGAATTTTAAAACAGATATTTGAATTTTCAACTTAAGAAGATAAATTTTGAACCAAACATGTACGAGTTAAATTTTCAGTTAAAACAATTTATGCTCGTCTGAATTCGTTAAAATCTATTGCAGTATTTAAAATCTTTGTGAAATCATTCAAACTAGTTTGGAATGTTTAAAAATTTTTGTAAAATCTTTGAAATCCTTGAAATCTTTCTGCAATTTTTTGAAATCTTTTGAAATCATTATGAAATCTTTGAAATATTTGTGAAATCTTTTTATAACTTCTCAAATTTGTTGAAACCTTTTGAAAACGGTTAAATTCTTTGCGATGTTTTGAAATCTTTGAAATCTGGTGTACTGTATCCTTGTTGAAATCTTCGAAATCTTTTGAAATCCTTATAAATTCTTTAAATATTTATGAAATCTTTTGAAATCCTTATGAATCCTTTAAATATTCATGAAATCTTCCTGAAATATTTTGTATTCGTTGACATCATTGAAATATTTAAAATCTTTTGAAATCATTAAAAATCTTCTGAATTCATCAAAAATCTTTTGGAATGTTTAAAAATTTTTGTAAAATCTTTGAAATCTTTCTAAAAATCTTTGAATTGTTTTGAAATATTTTGAAATCCTCATTAATTCTTTGAAAGATTTGTGAAATCTTTTGAAATCTTCTAAACAAATTTGAAATCGTTTAAAATCTTTGAAATATTTTTAAATCTGGTGTACTGTACCTTTCTTGAAATACATGAAATCTATTGAAACCTTTAGGAATTATTTGAAATATTTGTAAAATCTTTCGTATTTGTTGAAATCATTGAAATCTTTTACGAAATTTTGAAATCGTTTCAAATCTTTAAAATGTTTCGAAATGTTTGAAATGTGGTTTATACCTTTTTGAAATATTTGAAATTCTTGTATTCTTTTGAAATCTTTGAAATATTTGTGAAATCTTTTGCATTCATTTGAAATCATTGAAATATTTAAAATCCTTGTGAAATATTTTTAAATCTTCTAAAAAATGTTGAAATCGTTTAAAATCTTTGAAAGGTTTTGAAAGCTTTGACATCTGGTATACTGTACACTGTTTGAAATCTTTGAAAATTTTGTATTCTTTTGAAATCTTTGAAACATTTGTGAAATCTTTTGCATTCATTTGAAATCATTGAAATATTTGAAATCCTTGTGAAATCTTTTTAAATCTTCTAAAAAATGTTGAAATCGTTTAAAATCTTTGAAAGGTTTTGAAATATTTAACATCTGGTATACTGTACACTGTTTGAAACTTTTGTATTCTTTTGAAATCTTTATGAAACTTTTACGAAATTTTTGAAATATTCGTGAAATGTTTCTGAAGTCTTTTAAGTATTAATTTGAAATCATTAAAATATTTGAAATTTTTGTGCAATCTTTGAAACCTGGTGTATACGCCTTTTTCAAATATTTAAAATTTTTAAATCTTTCTGAAATGTTCGAAATCTTTTAAAATATTTGTGAAATCTTTCTTAAATCTTTGTTTATAAAACCTTTTGTATTCGTTGAAATCATTGAATTATTTCAAATATTATGGTCACAGTTCATTCTAATTTTGAAACTGAATTAACATCGAAATTTTCAACTAATAATTTTTAAAATTTGTAAATTGAATATCCCAGAAAGTGTATACATTAACATTCTATATTAGCGGACAAGAAATTAAAAACTTATAAAATTATTCACAATGTTAAAGTCAATAATATAAAATATTAAATTGCAATCTATAAAATAATTGGCACCAGTCTAGAAAAAGTGCCATGAAATCTTTTTATTTATTCTGTAATAAAAAAAAGATAAATTATATCTTGATAATTAAAAAACTTTTCAGTAGCACTATTCCTTCTAAACGATATGTTTCTTTCATAATAGACTAAAAGATTTTAATTACGCTTCACATTTTAATAAAATAACTGTTTTAAAAGCAAAAAAAAAAATTTTAATTCAAGGTTCTCGTGGAAAATTCAAGGAGATTTCCAGGTTTACAAGATTTAAAAAAAAATTCAAGGAGAATTCCAGGTTTTCAAGGTTTTAAAGGTCGCTGGACACCCTGCTAATTTATTGAAAATTCCCAAACTATGTCAGGTTTTCCCTGACATTCCCTGACTTTCTGGAATTACCTGACCTGTAGCAACTCTGTAATTTAAAAAAAGTATATTTTTATTTCACTCTAGAATGTTTTTGTAAAAATATATGTATTAAGTGTGCATAAATTCTTGAGCATTTAAGAACTCTAATCAATAAGGCAAGAAACACGAAAAGATTAAAAAAATTTAAACAGATTTAATTTCAAAGTGTATAATTCTACCATAAAACAATACGTGAGTTAGAAATATAATAAATACAAAAGTTGCAAATTTTCTAAGAAAAATAACTTAGGCGGAAAAAAGCATTTGAATCTCGAGACTTGTAGTACTTTTTCTTAAAATTACGCGCTTCTCTTGCTTTTTCTGGTGCCCTTAGAGGACGATTTAGCCGCGGCTTTCGGTGACTTGGTTTTTGATGATTTTTCAGCTTTCTTCGCGTACTTTTCGATCAGAGAGTCGAAGAAACTGTCGGCTTGACCAGCTCGGGCCTTATTACGATTTTGAATTGCGAGAGCTAAATCGTTTGTTCCTGCATTCTCCTCGTCTTCGATTTTCAGCATCTTCTCCAATCTTTCTGCCTCCTCTGCTTCCTTGGCCCACTGAAAAATAAAAAAAATGTTACTCATTTCAAAATAATAAAAACTCATTTTTATTTGAAGAGAACGTGAATTGGGGTGTCTACTCAAAACCTGGACAAAAATTCTCTGACTTTTCCAGGTATAATTTTTCATAGTACAGAAACATTCAATTATTTTGCATTTTTTTAAACAAACGACTCGGAATATGTATAGTTTATTAGTTTCGCGAGTTTATTATAAATAATAATCAGTTTCTAGGGATTTAATTAATATTTTAACTTTAGAAATCTTTGACAAAGTATATTACAAGATATTCTTAAATACCGTCGATTAATTCGTATTTCTTGGTCAAAATTCGTGGTTGAAAATTAATCTTTTTGGTTGAAAATTCAATTATTCCTGTTAAAGATTCATCATTTTAGTTGAAAATTCATCAGTTTTATTCAATATTAATTTTTCACTTCAAAATTCAAATATTTGATTGAAAATTTGTCTTTTTTAGTTGAAAATTTATTTATTCTTTCATTTTAAAATTTATTTTGCTGAACATTCATATATTTTGTTCAAAAATCGTCTTTTTTGGTAGAATATTAATCTTCTTAGTGACTAGCTCATCTTTTTGTTTCAAAATTAAATTTTTTGGTTGGTGATTCAACTACTTGCTTGAAAATTAATTTTTTTTAGTTGAAAGTTCAATTATTTGGTTCAGAATTCATTTTTTTTTTTAAATCGTCTTTTTTGCTAGAAAATTAATCTTTTTGGTTGAAAAATTAATTATTCCAGTTAAAAATTAATCATTTTCGTTGAAAATTCATATTTTTTGTTTATAATTTAACTAATCCAGTTAAAGATTCATCATTTGGTTGAAAATTGATCACTTTTGTTGAAAACTATTTTTTTTTAATTGAAAATTTAACAATTCCATTTTTGATTGAAAATTGATCTTGTTACTTCAAAATTCAACTATTTGATTGAAAATGCCTTTTTTAGTTGATAATTCATTTATTTCGTTCATCATTCCTAGATTTTTTTGAAACATCGTATTTTTTGGTAGAAATTATTTTTCTTGATTGAAAATAAAACTTTTCGATTTAAAATTGATCTTTTTTTCGTTGAAAATTCAACTATTTGGTTGAAAATTGATCTTTTTTTGTTGAAAGTTCAATTATTTGGTTCAGAATTTATGTTTTTTGTTGAGAACTCGCCTTTTTTGCTAGAAAATTAATCTTTTTAGTTGAAAATTTAATTATTCCAGTTAAAGATTTAAAATTGTAGTTAAAAATTCATCTTTTTGGTTTCAAATTTAACTATTCCAGTTGAAAATACATCATTTTAGTTGAAAATTCATCAGTTTTGTTAAAAATTAATTTTTTAAATTGAAAATTTAACTATTCAATTTTAGGTTGAAAATTGATATTTTTTATTCAAAATTCAACTAATTGATTGAAAATGTATTTTTTAGTTGAAAATTCATTTATTTCGTTGAACATACGTATATTTTGTTGAAAATCGTATTTTTTGGTAGAAATGAATTTTCTTGATTGAAAATAAAACTTTTCGGTTTAAAATTGATCTTTTTTGGTTGAAAATTCAACTATTTGGTTGAAAATTGATCTTTTTTAGTTGAAAGTTCAACTATTTGGTTCAGAATTTATGTTTTTTGTTGAAAATCGTCATTTTTGCTAGAAATAAATTTTCTTGATTGAAAATAAAACTTTTTGGTTGAAAATTGATCTTTTTTAGTCGAAAATTCAACTATTTGGTTCAAAATTGCTCTTTTTTAGTTGAAAGTTCAACTCTTTGATTCCAAATTAATGTTTTTGTTGAAAAATCGTCTTTTCTGTTAGAAAATTAATCTCTTTGTTTAAAAATTCAACTATTTGGTTAAAAATTCATCAATCATTGTTGAAAATGCAATATTTTTACTTGAAATGTTAGGAATTCAAGAAATGATTAATTATGTTTTTAGTCTTATTTAATTATTTAATGTTTAAATAAAAAATATCATGATGAATTTTTAACGAAAATGATGGAATATTCAACTGGAATAGTTATATTTTCAGTTAAAAACCATTATTTTTCTACAAAAAAAAAAGAAAAAATTTTTTTTAACAAAATAGTTGAAGTTTCCTCTGGAATAGTTGAATTTTAAACCAAAAAGATAAATTTTCAACTAAAATGATGAATCTTTAACTAGAATAATTAAATTTTCAACCAAAAAGATTAATTTTCAACCAAGATTTTGTACCAAAAATTACGAATTTTCAACTAAAAAAGGGAATTCTTCATCCAAAAATCGAATAGTTAAGTTTCTAGTTAAAAAATTAATGTTGAAGCAAAGAGATGAATTTTTAATTCAAATGATAAGTTTTCAACTAAAAAAATTAATTTGTAACAAAAAAGTTTGAATTTCAAGAAAGTAAATAAATTTTTATTCCAAAAAAGATGAATTCTGAACAAAAAATGTAGTAGTAGCTATTTCACCCAAGAAAGGTTTAAATTTGTTATAAAAAAACAGTTGAATTCAACCAAAAAAAAAACGAATTTCGAACATGAGTAGAATTGACAGCTAAGATTTTTCAGTCAGAGAGAAAAAATTGCACACAAACTGTTAAATTTTCAACAAAACACATGAATTTTCAACCAAATATTTGAATTTTCGTAACATTTTTAATTTATGAATCTTCTGCACCATCAACTTTGTATATCAAAATTTTTAAATAAATAATTTTAATTCAGCATAAAATTTATTTCTAAATGTTTCTAAACATTATTGATAGAAGAGAACTTTTAAATTGTAAATCATTGTTTAATAATGGAAAATAATTATGTTCTTAACATTTCACTACCACACTATAATTTGTAAACTCTCTTAGATTTTCAAAGAGAAAAGAAAAATTAAATTACGGGCAAAAACTTATTTTGAAGAATTCGAAAAAGCGTTAGAAGCTTTTTAATAATTATTAAAGATTATAGCAGACTGTATTTTTTTCAAGATTTCTGGGAAAATTTTAAATCGTTCAGGTTTTATTTCAAAAGAATAATTTTAAGTTTTGAAGATTTCAAAATGTGTGGAAAAAGAATATGGAAGACTTTTAGACAATTTTTTAAATTTTTTAGGTAAACTGACTTTTGCAGGGTGCATAATTTTAGAAAAAATTTAAGTAAGTTGAGGAGATATTCAGAAGTTTTTAAACGATACAAAAATAATTAAAACTTGTGAAGATTTTTGAAGAATGTTGTAAGGTTTCACGAAAATGAAAAAAATGAGGTTCCCAGGAAAAATTAAAATAATTTTTTATTTCGAAAAATTAATTTTAAGAGATTATTTAAAAAGATTTCAAAACTTGTCAAAGAATGTGAAAGATTTTAAGGAAATTTTTTTTATTTTGCAGAATTAAAACAAAAAAAAATTCAAGAAAAATTTGAATAATTTGGACAAGATTAAAAAAAAAAAGAATCTTCTTAATATTCTTGTGAAAATTTTAAATGATTTTTTATTTTGAAAAATTAACTTTAAGAGAAAATTAAACAAGGTTTTTAAACATATCAAACGATTTCCAAAAATTTCGAAAAATAATGTAGAAGGTTTTGAAGCAAAATGTTTCAATTTGATAAGATTAAAAAATCAAACAAAAACACGAGTAGATTCAACAAATATTTAGTATAATTGAAGAGATTCAAAACAAATTTTAAACTTCAAAAGATTTTTAGAAATGAAGATTTTTGAAGATTTTTGAAGATTTTAAAAATAAACTTTAGGAGCAATTTTTTACATTTTGAATGATTTTTAAAAATTGTGAGAAAAATTCGAGTTAGTTGAACATTGTCAGGAATTTAAGACGTTTTAAATAGATAAGAAATATTTAAAAACTTAGAAACATTTCCGAAAATGTATCAAATATTTCTTGATTTCTTCCAAACTTCTAAAAGCCCTAAGCATCCTATAAAAAGACTCGAATTTTTCCTAATACTTTGTAAAATCCTATAAAATATAAAAAATTGTTTAAAATCTTCTAGATTCTTTTCTGACACATCTGAAATCTTCAAAAATATATTTTTTTATTTTCTCAAGAACCTTACAAAAATTATATTTATATAACTTTAAAAAAAACTGACAATACTTATTTTCTTGTTCTCAATTCTCAGAATTAAACTTCAACTCGAATTAAAGTGTTCAAAAACTTGTAAAAAATAAATAGTTATTTGAAATTTTTATGTTATATTACTATTAATATTATTTTGTATTCTTTATGGTATTAAAAAAAAGTTTAAAATTGGTTAATTTCAATTACACGTTTTCTAAATAAAAAAAAGGTTTTTTAAGAAATAAATTTGGTATTTTTAAATATTTTAAAAATAGTTTTGAAATAAATAAAACAATACTTTAATGTAACACTGAATGCTTTTCAAATATTTTGTTTAGTCATACAAATATTGAAATTACTGACAAGAAAATAACTATTCTCAGTTTGTTTTTAAATTTATAGAAATATAATTTTTATAAGATTCTTGAGAAAATTAAAAAAGATTTTTCAATATTTCAGATGTGTCAAAAAATAATCTAGAAGATTTTAAAGACATTTTTTATTTTACAGTATCTTACAAAATATTAGGAGAAAATCAAATCTTTTTAAAAGATATTTAGGACTTTTAGAAGTTTGGAAGAAATCAAAAACTATTTGATAAATTTTCGGAAATGTTTCTAAGTTTTAAAATATTTGTAATCTATTAAAAAGCTCTGAAATTCCCTAACATATTTTTAACTGACTCGAATTTTTCTTAAAATTTTGAAAAATCATTAAAATTTTTTAAGAAATTGCCTTAAAATCTTCCGAATATTTCCAGAAATTTTTAGAAAATTTGTTTCTCTTCAAACCTTTTAAAATTCTTTGAAATCTTTAAAAATGTAAATTTTGTAAAATCTTTTAAAGTTAAAAATTCCTTCTAAATCTTTTCAAATCTTATAAATATTTCTGGAATTTACTCGATTTTTTTATTGTTTAATCTTACCAAATTGAAACATTTTGCTTTAAAATATTCTACACTATTTTTCGAAATTTTGGGATATCGTTTGAAATGTTTCGAAATCTTTTTTAATTTTTTTAAAGTTTATTTTTCAAACTAAAAAATCGTTTAAAATTTTCCCGACAATCTTAAGAAAAGTATTTTTTTTATCTTTTCAGAATTTCTAAGCCTTTTAATCTTTTAAAAATATTCAAATTTTTTTCTGAATTTATTTTAAATTCTGCAAAATTAAAAAAATTGCCTTAAAATCTTTCAGATTCTTCTTTAACAATTTTAGAAATCTTTTGAAATGTTTTAAAATCTTTTCAAATATTCTCTTTAAATTAATTTTTCGAAATAAAGCAGCATTTTCATTTTTCTTAGAAACCTATTGATTTTTTTTCATTTTCTTGAAAACTTACAAAATTTTTAAAGTAACTTTATAAATTTTAATTTTTTTTAAATCGTTTCGAAAGTTCTAAATATCTCTTAAACATACTCAGATTTTTTTCTAAAATGATCTAATATGGCAAAAATGCAAAATTTTGCTTTAAAATCTTGTATACTCTTTTTAAAAATTTTAGGAAATAATTCAAAATATTTGGTAATCTTTTTCAATTTTCTCTTAGAATTCATTAAAAGAAAATCACTTGAAATTTTTCAATTAATCTCAAGAACATTTTTTTCATTCTCTTGACACCCCGTCAAATTCAGTGTACCTAAAAATGGTTTAAATCCTGAAAAAAAATTGTCTTGAAGTCTTCCATATTATTTTTCCACACATTTTGAAATCTTCAAAACTTAAATTTATTCTTTTATAATAAAAGCTCAACCATTTAAAATTTCCCCAGAAATCTTGAAAAAAAGTCAGTCTTCTAAAATCTTTCATAATTATTAAAAAGCTTCTAACTTTTTTGCGAATTCTTCGAAATAATTTTTTGGCGTAATTTAATTTTTCTTATCTCTTTAAAAATGTAAAAAATTTCACAAAATATTGTGTATTATAGTAACCTCGAAAAATTCGTCTTTTTGGTTGGAAAATTTATCATTTTAGTTGCAAATTCATCTCTTTGGTTGCACCTTGTTTAAAAATTCGAGGTTTATTCTAAACTTTCCAAAACCATTTTCAGGAAAATGTTATGCCTTTTTCAGGTTTGCCAGAGCATTTAGTAAGCTTGTAAGAGCATCTTAAAATAAAAATTGTATTAATCAGCAAATCCTTGGATAAGAAACCTTAACAAAAATCAACTATAATTTTTATTTTCTGAAAAAAGATCTTTCTTCTTCGCTCCGTTGGGAATCGAACCACCACAGGTCTTCCGATTGCCGGTCAGGTGCTCTTACCACTAAGCTACTAGAGATAAAAAAAAATAATGAAAATATACTAGTTGTGACAGTGTTTTTGTAATGCAGACAGCATCAACAGTTTCTAATACCAGGCTTCGAAAATAGAATACCTTTATGCTAGACCAGAAAAATGTGCGGCATGTTTTCATGCTCAAATGTTGCCATACGCTAACTCTTCAGATTAAATCGCGGGGCACGTCACGCAGACATTTCTGAGAGCGAGAGGGGCAAATCAACTTGTTATAGAACTCGAGTTAAAATTAACGGCAGGTCAATGATTTGTAGTTGGTACTGTTGTCCAGGAACCGGATGTGCAATGTGTGCACTGTGCACGATAAAAGATACAAACTGTCAATGTTTGTAGCCCTTTCAAGATCTTCAGAAGCAAAAAGTAATGTGGCCCACTCACAGGGTGGTCCAAATTTATTATTATTATTCAGGGTGTCTAGCGATTCTTAGGAACTAAATTCCAGGTCTTTTCCAGGTCAAGAAATTAAATTTTTCCAGGTCCCCTTTTTTTACATCAAATAATGAAATAAACGTTTTTCATACATGTAAAAAAAAGCCATTTCATTTTTTATTGGCCAACAATTTCTAAAGAAAGCCGAATCATAAATAAACAAATTCTTAATTTTTTGCGAACATGAGTCGTCTTTGTGAAATCTTTGGGAATATTTTTAAATCTTTGTAATGTTTTTGAAATCATTGAAATCTTTGAAATCTTTTGAAATCTTTGTGAATTCGTTGGAATTTTTTGAAGTATTACAAACCTTAGTGAAAGCTTGAAATTTCGGGGAAATCTTTGAGAAATCTTTTGGAATTTTTTAAAGCTTTTGTAAAATCTTTGTGTAACTTTTTGAAATCTTTTAAAATCTTAATGAAATATTTAAAATATTTCCGAACTCTTTCTTTAATCTTTGTTTGCGAAATCTTTTGTGTTCGTTTGAAATCTTTGAATTTCTTTTGAAATTTTCTCAAATGTGTCGAAACCTTTTGAAATTGCTTAGAATCTTTTGAAATCTTTATGAATTCTTTGAAATACTTGTGAAATCTTTCGTAAATCTTTTGTAATCGAATATTTGAAATCTCCTCAAAAATTTTTAAATCGTTTAAAATGTTTGAGATGTTTTGAAATCCTTGAAATCTGGTGTACTGCACCCTTGTTGAAATCTTTGAAATTCTCGGATTCTTCTGAAATCTTTATGAATTTTTTATGAAATCCTTGATACTTTTGTGAAATCTTTTGATATCTCCTAAAAAATTTGGAAATTGTTCAAAATCATTGAAATATTTTTAAATCTTAGAAATATAGTTAAATATACCCTTTTTTAAATCTTTTGAAAGTTTTAAAATCTTTGTGAAATTTTCGAAATCTTTGTGAAATGTTTGAAGCCTTTGAAATCTTTGTGAAATCTTCCTGATTCGTTGGAATTTTTTGAAGTATTACAAACGATATTTAAAATCTTGAAATTTTTGTGAAATCTATTGAAATGTTTATGAAATCTTTCTCAAATCTTTGTTTGTAAAATGTTTTTTATTCGTTGACATCTTTTGAAATGTTCTAAAATGTTTTAAAACCTCTTGAAATTGTTTCAAATTTTTGAAATCTTTGAAATCTGGTTTACTGTACCCTTTTTCAAACCTTTGAAATCTTTAAAATATTTGTAAAATTGCTGTGAAATCTTTATGGAAATCTGGTGTGCGCGCCTTTTTTAAATCGTTCACATCCGTGAAATCTTTATGAAATGTTAAAAATATTTAAAGTATATTGAAATGTTTGAAATGTTTTGAAATCTTTAGAAATATTTTATAGCCTTTTGAAATCTGGTGTACACTCAAAAACCGAGTGGTCCACCCCTCAAAAAATGCGTTGTATAACCATGGCTTATTCTAATTCTGAAACTGAATTAACATCGAAATTTTAAACTAATAATTTTTATAATTTCTAAGTTGAACACCACAACAAAATTTATACTTCAATGTTCTATATTAGCGGAGAAGAAATTAAAAACTTATAGAATTATTCACAATATTAAAGTCTGTTCTTTGCAATCTATAAAATAATAGGTACAGTCTAGAAAAAGTGCTTTGAAATCTCTTTATTTATTCTGTAATAAACAAAAGATAAATTATAACTTGATGAATAAAACACTTTTCAGTAGCAAGATTTTTTTCTAAGCGAGATGTTTCTTTCATAATAGGTTAAGAAATTCAAATTACTCTTTGCATTTCATTAAAATTACTATTTAAAAAGCGAACAAAAAATAATTAAAGTTCAAGGTTCTCGTAAAAAATTCAAGGAGATTTCCAGGTTTTCAAGGTTTAAAAAAAATTCAAGGAGAATTCCAGCTTTTCAAGGTTTTCAAGGTCGCTAGACACCCTGTTATTATTAATAATAATAATAAATTTGGACCATCCTGTACCTGGCAAAATTCGACTTTCGATTTTTGGTGATCGATCCCCCCCCCCCCCCCAATTTTTCCGTTTTCCGGAAAAAGAAAATCCGTAATTTTTTGTTCAACGTTAATATCCCCGAACTCTTGAAATTAACAGGCAATTTTTAATGGGAAAAACTCGGTTTTCGAAAAAATGGAAAAAAGAAGTAGGGGAAACCTGCCTACAGTGGATAATCATTATTTAAAAATACTAATGTATGTAAAATAATTAATATAACTGAAGTAAAAGTTAAGAAAAAGGTATGTTGTACTAAATCGAAATTAAAATTAATTACTTTTCTTTTATTCGTGCTCTTAATTAATGATTATCCACTGTGGGTTACATTATCCACTGTAGGCTACTCGTTATAAACTTTTTGTGAATTAAAGTATAGTCACCTCTTAAGGAATTTTCAAGAAATAATTTCCACCTAATACATTTTAATACCCCCCCCCCCCCTTCCCCTTTTATTGTGCCCGGAAAATGCCCACAAAATGCAAAATAGCAGTTTTCTATCAAATTCATGCTAAAGACGTTTTTTTCGGAATTTTTTCAACCTGAATTATTTTTAATGGATAAGTCACGAGTTTTCAAGCATTTTTTTTATTCATTCCGAATTTTTAAAACAATTATTATTTGTTTAAACCATTTTTTCCTCCTGTAGGTCGTGAAAAATTATTATCTTTCGGGATAAATGATATAAAGTTGATAAATGTCAAGAGCAGTACTTCTCGTTTAACATATTTTGTAATTATTGAAACAATTTTTTCTCACTAAAATCGTAAACAGTTATTATTTTCTGGAATTAATGACACAATTTATTATATTTATTTATTATATTTTTTAAGGATATTTGGTAATTATTTGAAGTGTAAGTTTCAACCAAATAATTGAATTTTCAACAAAAAATATGAATTTTCAACGAAGAAGATTAATTTTTTACCAAGGAAGATGAATTTTCAACAAATTACATCAATTTTCAATTAAATCGTTGAATTTTAAAACTAAAGAAGATTCATTATGAACCAAAAATGGAATAGTTAAATTTTCATGAAAAAATTAATTTTCAATACAAAAAAATGAATTTTCAACAATACAGTTGAATTTTATACCAAACAGTTGGATTATTATTCGTTTAAACCGTTTATTTCCTCCTGTAAGTCCTGAAAAATTATTATTTTTCGGGCTAAATGATATAAAGTTGATGAATGTCAAGATTATTACTTCTTTTGTTTAACATATTTTGCAATTATTTAAACAATTTTTTCTCCCTCGAAGCGTAAAAAGTTATTATTTTCTGGAATTAATGACACAAGTAACGAATGTTGAGAGCAATATATTTTTTAAGAATATTTGATAATTATTTTATATTGAATTTGCAATCAAGCAATTGAATTTTCAACCAAAAAGATGAATTTTCAACCATGAAGATTAATTTTTTTACTAAGAAAGACGAATTTTCAACAAATTACATCAAAATTGAACTAAATAGTCGAATTTTGAAACTAAAAAAGATCCATTATTAACCAAAAATGGACTAGTTGAATTTTCATTTAAAAAAATTAATTTTCGACAAAACAGTTGAATTTTCAACATAACAGTTTTGAATCTTCTACCAAGTAGTTAAATTTTCAGTTAAAACAAATTATTTTTAACAAAAAAACTAATTTTTATCAATGTAGTTCAGTTTTCAACTAAAAAGATGAATTTTCCACTAAAATTATGAATCTTTAATAAAAAAAAAAGAATTTTTAAGAAAGCAGATAAACTTCAAAACAAAGAGTTTAATTTTCAACCTAAAAAAATGAATTATCAAGAAAAAATCGAATAGTTGATATTTCAACCAAGGAAAGATTTTTATTATAAAAAAACCGCCAAACTAGAACAAAAAAGATAAAATTTCTACCAAAAGAGATGAATTTTTAAATCAAAAAGGAGAATTTTCAACAAAAGTTGCATTTTCAATCAAGGTGATTAATTTTCTATTAAAAAAGACGCATTCTAAGAAAGAACATAAATTTTTAACCAAATAGTTAAGGAGATTAATTTTCTACCAAAAAGACGAATATTCAACAAATTACATAAATTTTCAACCAATGAGTTGAATTTTGAAACCAAAAAGATCAATAAATAACCAAAAATGAAATAGTTAAATTTTCATAAAAAAATGACTTTTCAATAAAAAAAAAAAGAATTTTCTTCAAAACAGTTCAAGTTTCTACAAAACAGTTGAATTTTCAATCAAGTAATTAAATGTTCACTTAAAAAAATTAATTTTTAACCAAAAAACTCATTTTTATCAACGTAGTTCAATTTTCAACAAAGAAGATTAATTTTTTACCAAAAAAGACGAATTTTCAACAAATTACATCAATTTTCAACTAAATAGTTGAATTTTTGAACTAAAAAAGATCCATTATGAACCAAAAATGGAATAGTTAAATTTTCATGAAAAAATTAGTTTTCTACAAAAATATCTTTAATAAAAAAAAGAATTTTTAAGAAAGCAGTTCAACTTCAAAACAAAGAGTTCAATTTTCAACCTAAAAAAAATGAATTATCAAGAAAAACTCGAAAAGTTGATATTTCAACCAAGGAAAAATTTTATTATAAAAAACTGCCAAATTAGAGCAAAAAAGATAAAATTTCTACCAAAAGAGATGAATTTTTAAATCAAAAAGGAGAATTTTCCACCAAAGTTCCATTTTCAAACAAAATGATTAATTTTGTACTAAAAAATACGCATTCTAAAAAAAACATACATTTTTAACCAATTAGTTGAATTAGTTGAATTTTGAAACCAAAAAGATCAATTAATAACCAAAAATGGAATAGTTAAATTTTCATAAAAAATCACTTTTTAATAAAAAAAAAAAAATAATAATTTTCTTTAAAACAGTTTAAGTTTCTACAAAACAGTTGAATTTTTTACCAAATTCTTAAATTTTCAACCAAGTAATTAAATGTTCACTTAAAAAAATTAATTTTTAACAAAAAAACTCATTTTTATCAAAGTAGTTCAATTTTCAACCAAAGAGATGAATTTTCAACTAAAATTACGAATCTTCAGCAAAAAAACTAATTTTAAAGAAAGCGGTTCAACTTTCAATCAAAGAGTTGGATTTACAACCTAAAAAAATTGAAAAAAAAAAGATACGTGAATCCTCAACTAAAACAGATTATATTTCAACCAGTTGCAATTTTATTTGAAAAATATATTTTCTACCAAAAATACGAATTTTCAACAAAATACATAAATTTTCAAACAAATCGTTAAATTTTACACCAAGAGGGTTTAGTTTTCTACTAATAAAGAGGATTTTTTTACAAAATAGTAAAGGCATTTTCAACCAAATAGTTGAATTTTCAAATAAAAAAGATAAATTTTCAATCCGAAAATGTGAATTTTTTAACAAAAAAGTACATTTTCAACCGATACATTTTAATTTTTAACCACACAGTTTCACTTTTATCTAAAAAAAGATGAAAATTCCACAAAAATTGTCGAATTTTCAATACAATAATTAAATTTTGAACCAAGAAATACCATTTCTGACTAAAAAAAGATGAATTCTTAACCTGAAATTTAATAATAGAGTTCTTAACCGAAAAGAATGAACTTCCAATTTTAATTTTCAATCAAGTTTAAATAAATATTGAAGTTTATTTTTAAAACTTTTAAAATATCATGTTAGAAAACTGGAAATTTTCTTTAGAAAATAATGGCTGACAAATAGCTGTTTAAAAAAATTATTTATATTGATAATAAATAAATATTTTTAATTTGTTTTTAGTGATTCGTAGACCTAAAAATACCTGACGTAAAAAATGGGTTTGACCACGTGCCCCCTCCCCTCCACCATGTAAGACAGCACAGAAAAATTGCTGATATACCCCCCCGCGGGGCCCCCACAACATGAAAGAATTTACGTAATTTATGCACGGTCCGTTCTTTTGATTCAAAGAAATGTTTTTTTGTTGCACTGAAAATATTTCTTCAATTTAAAAGGATTTTCTTTAATTTGAAATTATTTTTGGTTGTATGAAAAAATTATGTTAAAGAAACGATTTTTTAATTCCAGGCAAATATTTTTCTGAGTGAGGGTAATTATTACAAAGTATATTTTAGCGTTTATTATCAGTGCAGCATAACGTAGTTATGAAGTAGGGCATAATGTGCTATACATTCGTGGAATGTGACGCAGTATCTATGTCAATGTTAATCCACAGCATCCATTTTATACTTTGTAATTATCACCCCAAGTTTGTAATATGTGTATTACATAAAATGTTTACTATTTACTGTGCAAAGAACACGTGATAAAAATTAAAAATTATTCTATTACGTATTGATTTTTCAAAGTAAAACTATAAAATTCCCGGCTACAATCAACTTGAAAGAAATCTGCAATTAAAAGTTTTAAAAAGTTTTTAAAAAGTTAGAAAGTTAAAAAAAAGTTAAAAAAGTTAAAAGTTCATACAAAAGCAGAGAATTGCAATGTCAATACAAACACAAATTACAACACTTGTTTATATAATTTTCTTTTGATTTATAAGAAATGTAAAAAAAGTTCCGAGTTTCGAAAGGCATTAATCTTTTTTGGATGAAAATTCGTCTTTTTTGGTTGAAATTTGAATAATCAATTATTAATTAAATTTCCAATTGTACCAATAATAGAGAATTTTAATCTAATTTCTTCTTCACTTTTTAGAATTTATTTTCTTTAATTTATCCATTTGTTTTCCATAAAATGTACGGAATTTCCAAAATATTAATTAGCTGAAATACTTAAATCAAAATTTCAACAAAAAAGTTACAAAAATTAATTTTCAACCAAAGATACTTTCCATAAGTAGTCAAAAATTAAATTCTTTTTTTATGAAAAAAATAATGAAAATACACTACCGCCAATTAATAGGTGGACACTGGACATCCATTTTTGAGTATTTAAAATTGATCACTTTTGGATTCTTAATTTCATGAATTCTGAGAAGATGAATTTTCTACAAAAAACACGAATTTTCGACAAAATACATGAATTTTCAACCAACCAGTTGAATTTCCTACTAAAAAAGATAAATCGTTATCAAAAATAGGAATAGTTAAAACCATTAATTTTTAACAAAATAGTTCAATTATCAAACAAAGAGATGAACTTCTAACTAAAATGATGAATCTTCAAACCGAAAAATTAATATTTACCATAACAGTTAAATCCTCAACCAAAACAGATTATTAATTGTCAACTAAATAGTCGCATTTTTAACCAAAAAACATTAAATTTTTAGCGAAAAAGAGATGAATTATTATCAAAAGAGTTAAGTTTTTAAGTGAAAAAGTCCAATTTTTTTGAATTACTTTTAATCCGCGAAAGATGAATTTTCGACAAAAAAAGTAATTTTCAACCACGACAGCTGAATTTTCAACAAAAAATATGACTTCAACAAAATAGTTAAATTTTCAATAAAATAATTAAGTTTTTAAACAAATAATAAATTTTTTACCCCAAAAAGATTAAATTTGAACCAAAAACCTAATAGTAGACTTTTCAACCAAAATGAGTTCACTTTCAACCAAAAATTAGGAATTGTTCAATTTCAAACGCTATTAATTTGAAAATGTCTACGCATGATGCTTTACTGAGAAATTATTATATTTTTAATGTTCGCCATTAAACTGGTACGATTTTATCTAGTTTTTAATTTCAATTTTAAAAGTTTCATTGTGATTAAAATGGAAACTAAGTATAGAGAACAACGGAAAAGTCGACAAGTCGCATTTTTCGTTTAAAAAGTTGCAAAAAGTCGCATTTTTTAAAAAAACACGCACGACCGGAGTCCTGAATAAACAGAAAAAACTGAGGTTACAAAATGTTGCAGGGAATCGGTCCAGCAGAGTAAACGCGAGGTGGGTTTTCCAAACTGA
>CAKNYM010052083.1:53729-71886 GCA_932195095.1 Andricus curvator
GGAGAGTTTTTAATATTCTCCATTAAAATGGTACAATTTTATCTAGTTTTGAATTTCAACTTTAAAAGTTTCGTTGTGATTAAAATTGAAACTAAGTATAGCGAACTTTAGAAAACGGAAAAAGTCGATTAGTCGCATTCTTCTTTTAAAAAGTTGCAAAAAGTCGCATTTTCAAAAAAAGTCCAAAAAAGACGCACGACCCGAGTCCTGAATACACAAAAAAACTGAGGTTACAAAATGTTGCAGGGAATCGGTGAAGCAGGGTAAACGCGAGGTGGGTTCTCCAAACTGAGGTAAACTTTCCGTGGTGAATCGCAGATATCTCCGGTGGACTCCGCTAGAGGCAGCACGTTACAGGCCTGTAACCACGAAAAGTTTTCCTCAGTTTGGAGTAATCAGTTGATTATTACTCTGCCTGAACGATTACCTGCAACGTTTCGTACCGCCAGTTTTTTCTGTGTATTAATAGGGGAGAGTGGTCCTAAGTCGGCACTGTGGGTTAAGCCGGCACCCTCGCCTTTCTCAGAAATGGCGCGCGTGTAGGCTTAACCATTTTGTCTTATGACAGATTGGTAGACATGGACGTAATTTACACTGATAATTGTCAATTTAGTGTTCGCTTGACAGCGTGAGCGGGCTATTAATTTTTTGTGCGAACGGAATTCCATTTTTTTCCATTCCTTTGAAGCAGCTACATGTGCGTAACTATTTTGAAAAGTTCAATCGATTAAATGCGTTGGTTTCTGTGTTCTGTGTGCTTTCGCCTGATACAGTCGATTTTTCATTCGGATTTGTTTCGTGTGCGTAATAGCATGAAAAGTGTAAACATTCGTAGTCGTCCTGAGTCGGCACCTTTTTTTTGTTGCTTTTTTTATTTGTGTGTTATTTTTTTTTGTGTTTCAATTCCATGTCACTTGTCTCTTGTTGGTTTTTTTTTAGTTTGACTGTGTTTTGACTGCATGTTGCTTGTCTCTTGTAGGTGTCCATCCTATAAAGTTTGACAATATTCTACTTTTTTTAAAATTGTAAATGGTTTAAATTTGTCCATTTCCTCCTAAAACTTACATAACCTGCCCTTTTTCTTGCATTCGAGCGGAAAAAATTATGTGCTGGCTCAGGTCCAGGGGGTGCCGACTTAGGATCACCATTTTGAGAAATAGCAAAAATAGACTTCTTCACTTTGCGCTGCATTGCGACCGCAAAAACCGCTCCACACTGCTCCGAACGACATAGAATTGTAGATAAAGGATCGCGGTACCTGGCCCAAGACATTAAAGCGCCATTAAACCACGTTGACCCTCTTTCTTCGACAAAAACTCTTACTGTGCCGGCTTAGGACAACTCTCCTCTACTTGGTAAAAATTTTACTTTCAAGTAAAAAGATTTACGACATGCGGTTATAGTCGGTTGAAACAGATCCAGATGTTCTATGTACATTGACGCACTTGAATCAAAATTATTTCACGCATCAAAAATAACTTGAATGATTGTTCCGAGAGATTGTACGAGACTAGATCGATGACCGATTCAACTTTTATGATTCGCCATAAAACACTTGGGAATAGTCTCGGGTTTTGAGATAGATGATCAAGCTTTGATGATGAATGATGTCATATTTTTTGAAAATGATTAGATCAAAATTGTAAGCGATCAGAAAACAGATGAGTCTTTATGTTCACATTCTGTTTAACGATTTTTGCGGGAAGCATAAACATAAAAAGGCTATTTTGAGTCGATTACGGTATTGAGGGTATTGTTCTCTCAAGCGGCATGACGAAAATGAAGGACAGAGGTAAAAATTGAGGCTGTTGAGAAGAGAGCCGATTGCATGACTATATCGTGCACGACCTGCTTCAAAAATCTGAGCCGTGCGAATTCCGGTATTTATAATTTCTGGCAAGTCTTGCTATGCAACGGCCTAATGTTAGGCGAATTGCACAACGATACGCAGAATACCGCAGGTCGATTGGACGGGACGATGTCAGCGACTGAGGAGCTCGGTAAAAGTCTATAGGAAGCCCATAACGTCATAGTCCCAAAATGATCTCGGTCAATCCGGTGCGACTCCTAATATTTCTCGTACCACATTTGAAAAACAGGTACCGAAGCGTCATGTCAGTCAAGCGATTCTTGTGTCACACCTTTCTCTGGGTCAATGCTTCTAAACATCTAGTCGATTTCAATTCTTGCAAAAAAGAAATATCAAGGAAAATCCAGGGTGTCTACTCAAATCCTGGAAAAAAAATCCCTGACAATTCCAGGCCTTTTCCGGGTATAATTTTTCATAGTGCGGAGCCTTTCAAATATTTCTCATTTTTTAAAACAATCGAATCGGAAATTCGGAATAAAAAAAGATGATTTTTCAACAAAATGCATGAATTTTCATACACTGTTAGAAAAATCTCTACTAAATTTAGTATACATGTAATGGAAGCAAAAATGCACAACATGAAATTAAATTTAGTATACCAGCGTACAGTAAATTTGGTATATTTATACTGAATTGAGTACACGCGTATACTAAATTTCATATACGTGTATACTAAATTCAGTATGAATATACTTAATTTACTGTACGCTGGTATACTAAATTTAATTTCATGTTATGCATTCTTGCTTCCATTACATGTATACTAAATTTAGTAGAGATTTTTCTAACAGTGTAGTAATAGTTGAATTTTCAACTTGAATGATGAATATTTAACTGGAACACTGGAATTTTTAACCAAAAAGATTAATGTTCAAGCAAGAAGATTAATTTTCAACCAAAAAGATGAATTCTCAACAAAAATTTTGAATATTTAACTGGAATGCTTGAATTTTCAACAAAATAGTTGAATTTTCAACTAAAAAAGATCAGTTTTCAACCAAAAATTAAATACTTCAATTTTCAGTTTAAGAAATTAATTTTCAACCAAACTGATAAATTTCTACCAAAAAAGAGATGATTTATCAACAAAATACAAGAATTATTAATCAAATAGTTGAATTTTAAACTAAAAAAATGAGTTTTCAACAAAAAATAAAATAATTAAACTTTCAGTTAACAAAAATTAATATTCCACAAAAAATACCAAATCTTCAACCAAACTGATGAATTTTCGAAAGAAATAATGAATCTTCAAGTGGAATAGATGAATTTTAAACCGAAATCATGAATTTTTAATAAAAGAGTTTAGTTTTCAACCAAGAAGTTTTATTTTCAACCAAAAAGATGAATTCTCAACAAAAATGTCGAATATTTAACTGCAATACTTGAATTTTCAACAAAATAGTTGAATTTTCAACTAAAAAAGATCAAATTTCAACCAAAAATGGAATAGTTCAATTTTCAGTTTAAAAAATTAATTTTCAACCAAACTGATAAATTTCTACCTAAAAAGAGACGATTTATCAACAAAATACATGAATTCTCAACCAAATAGTTGAATTTTCAACAAAAAAACATGAATTTTTAACCAAAAAAATTAATTTTCAAACAAAAAATTAATTCTCTACCAAAAAAGACCATTTTTTAACAAAATACATGAATTTTCAACTAAAAAGACAAATTTTCAACCAAATAGTTGAATTTTCAACTTAAATGACGAATATTTAACTAGAATACTGGAATTTTCAACCAAAAAGATCAATTTTGAAACAAGAAGATTGATATTGAAACAAGAAAATTAATTATATACCAAAACAGACGATTTTTCAACAAAATACATGAATTTTCAACTAAAAAGACCATTTTCCACGAAATAGTTGAATTTTCAACTTAAATGCTGAATATTTAACTGGAACACTGGAATTTTCCACCAAAAAGATTAATTTTCAAACAAAGAGATTAATTTTCAAACAAACAATTAATCCCTACCAAAAAAGACGATTTTTCAACAAAATACGAATTTTCAACGAAATAATAGAATTTTGAACTAAACAGACAAATTTGCAAGTGAAAAGCCAAATTTTCAATCAAATAGTTGAATTCTTACCTAAAAAAATCAATTTACAGCCAAAAATGGAAGTTAAATATTCAGTTAAAAAAAATTAATTCATTTCTACCAAAAAGGACGAATTTTCAATTAAAAAAGATAATTTTTCACACCAAAAATTTAATAGTTGAAAAATTCATGTTCAAAACATATAGTTGAATTTTCACCTATAATGATGGACATTTAACTGGAATACTGGTATTTTCCACCAAAAAGATTAATTTTCAAACAAGGAGATTAATTTTCAAACAAAGTATTAATTCTCTACCAAAAAAGACGTTTTTCAACAAAATACGAATTTTCAACGAAATAGTTTATTTTCAACTAAAAAGACAAATTTTCAACCAAAAAGATAAATTTTGAAACAAGAAGATTAATTTTCAAAGAAGAAAATTATTTTTCTACCAAAAAATACGAATTTTCAACAAAATACATGAATTTTCAACAAAGCATATGCATTTTCAATTTAAAAAGATCATTTTTCATCCAAAAATAGAATAGTTAAGTTTTTAGTGAAAAAATTTATGTTCAACCAAAGAGATGAATTTTAAACTAAAATAATGGAAAGGAATTTAATGAATTTTCTACCAAAAGACAAATTTTCAACAAATACATGAATTTTCAATTTAAAAAGATAATTTTTCAACCAGAAATAGAATAATTAAATTTTTAGTTAAAAAAAATTCATGTTTAGCCAAAGAGATAAATTTTCAACTAAAATGATGGAAAATTCAATTGGAATAGTAGTAACATTTTCAGTTAAAAACAGAAATAATTTTCATCCAATAAAAAACTAGTTTTCCAAAAAATAGTTACATTTTCAAACAAAGTGGTGTATTTTCAAATAACTATAGCGAGCTTCTGAGGAAAAAGGAAAAAAGTCAATTAGTCGCATTTTTCCTGAAAAAGTCGCGTAAGGAGAATTAGAGATTTTTTTTTTCTTTTAAAAATTCCAGCGTAATTCACAAAAATGATAATAAATGCAACAAATTTATAAGAAACCACAAAATATGATTAACAAATAAAATTACATTTGATTTATAAATTAAATATTATAAAAACAAAAGTATCTCAATTAAGTGTGAGATTTTTTTTCTTGATCCCGACAATGTTCACTCAATCATGTCAGAGTTTCATTTTTACATTCTCATTCTAATGAGAAGGTATTGGTTTTATGTAAAATTTGACATAGTCGGTTTTCATCAAATCTCCACGTTTTGAGACCTCCTGAGTCAGAAAAAACGATTTTTACCAAGGTGTCTGTCTGTAGCCACGATAACATTCGAAAAAATGATCAGATTTGATTAAGCTTTGGCACACTTTTTTATGGCCTAAAAAGAAAGAACGAGTTCGTTAACCAGCTATTTTGGATAAAAATTCAAAAAGTGAGCACATTTTGAAAATTTTTGAGACCACTTTTTTTGAAGATTTGAAAATTTTTATATTTTTTAATTGGAAGAACGAATGTATCGCTGGATTTTTTATGTCAAATATTTTACGAAAATTTTAAAACAAATAAGGGATCATTTAAGAAAAATGTTTGTAATTCGAATTAATTAAATACTAAAATTGACTTTTTTCAAAAAAAGCCCCGCCGATTATTTTAATTTTCATCTTCAAATGTTCGCTGTATGGCCAAGAAAAACAATCGATAAAAAAATCTACTGAAAAATAATGTTGTGCAATATTTACAACATCTTCTTAGGGGACAATCTGCATTTTCAATTATTTATTAAAATACAAGAATCAACCTTTTCAGAAAAAAAAAAAAAAAAAAAAACGCGAGCGATTATTATTAGGCAACATTTACTGTGTCTTCTTATAGGGAAATTTTTACATTTTAAATAAATTAAATACCAAAAGCTACTTTTTCCAAAAAGGACTCAATCGATTATTTTAATTTCTGTCTTTACATATTTGTAGGATGTCAAACATTTTCATCTTAAAATCTTAATGGGATTCCTATTAGCATTCATCATTCATTCAGACTTGTTGTGTCGACATTCCACATGCGGGTAACTTCCGTCATTATGAAATCGATCGTCAAATTTAATTATTGTTCATAAATGTACAAAATAATTAAATAACAATGTTGCTCACATACTTTTTACACAAAAGACCTTACAATCTATATGACCATTTTAATTCGACCATAAGTCCTTCAGTTTAAAATGTTTTTCTGCGGAATAAGTATAAAATAATGAGCACTTTATGAATAGTTTTCAATGTTACGGCAAAACTAATCTAAAGCCTCGGTTAGATCATTTTATGTAGATATGTAAAAATCGCGAATGTAAATCACCTTGGAAAAGATCGGTCTTTAGAAAGCCATAAAAATGCCTCTCCATATTTGGAACCGAAGAGACAAATCGGAACATATGTCTATAGGTTCTAGGACATTAATTTATCAAAGAGAAACGTTGCATGTCTCTTAAACTGCATAAGACATCAATATTAACTATTTAAAATTTATAACGTACAGAATATGTGACTTCAATATTCACGTGACGCGGAAAAGTTAGAACGCCATATATTTTTTACATATCCAGACCTGTGGGTGCCCACAAGGACAGAGTCTGGTAGTAAAAGGGATTGCTGAAGGTAGCATGTTTTAATCAAGATTACAATACTTATTACCAGAGCAAATAATTTTTTTTTAGTATCCAGACCTCGAGCTCACATCAGAAATCAAAAATAGTATCAATAGTTTCACAAATTGGAAAAATAGTGTCAAAATAGTGTCATACAATTTTTCAAACATTACCAGGACTTGGAACTGCTCAAGCTTAAAAAAATAGCAAAAATAGTAACGATCACAGAAAAAACTAAGAATAAAATTTGTTGCAGGGAATTTTTTAGAGCGATAAATTTTTGTTCAGACAACTTTGCGTCTTTCAAAATACATGTGTTTGTCATGGAAAAACAAAAGAAAGTTTAACCGATATTTGTGTAAAGTTTATCCTCTGAAGTTAATTTTTGTTGCAAAGAATCTTTCGTCGGAAATCGATGTAAAGTTTATCTTCTGTTTTTTCTGTGATAATTCTCTCAAAAAATTAACCGAAAAGTAACAATAAATATGGCAAAAAAGTAACCAAAAAGACGAATTTTCCATCACATAGTTGAATTTTCAACTTAAATTATGAATATTTAACTGGAACACTGGAATTTTCAACCGAAAAGATTAATTTTCAACGAAAAAGATAAATTTTGGCGCTCAAAGCGTAACAAATTCAGGATAAATTCATAAGACTTCAAAACAATTCAAGTTAAACTCAAAAGAATTCAAACGTATTGGAAAAATGTTTTGAATCAAAAAAATTATATTGATTTCGGTAAAATTGGAATGGATTCAGAGAAATTTAAGGTAAACATGAAGAATTCGATGAATAAATTATTATTTTATTTTAAATTCAAGTTGAATTTGGAATAAATCAAATGAATTAAACAACTTAAAAATAGGTATGAAAAATCAATAGAATTTGATGAAATGCATAAGAATTCAAGGTGCGGTTAAGACTTCATGATAAATTACATTAAAACTTTTAAAAATTCAAAAAAATCCATTGAATTAAGTACAATTGAGTGAATTTAGAAGAATTCAAGAGAATTAATAAAATTTAATAGAATTCCAAAGAATTTAAAAGAATTTAGGTTAAATTAAGAAGAATTCAGGGTGAATTAAAAAAGATAATTTCAAATCTCTTCAAATCTTTGAAACCCTACTAATTTCTTATAAAAAAGTGACTAATGACTACAAAACAATTCAAGTGAAATTCAAAAGAATTCATATGAATTGGACACATTTTTTAAAATCGAAAAAATCAATTTATTTCAGTAAAAGAGTATATTTAGAGGAATGAATGGGAAACGAGAAGAATTCTATGGAATTCATAAAAAATCAAACTGAATTTAAAAAACAATCAAGGGAATTCAAGACAAAAAATATGAAACAATTAATTGAATTGAGTAAGTCTGTAATGAACTTAGAAAAATTAAAGAGAATTTGATGAAATGCCTAAGAATTTAAGGTAACTTTAAAAGACTTCATGATGAATTAAACAACTTTTTAAGAAACCATTGATTTAAGAGAATTAAGGACAAATTAATGAGAAATCATGGCGAATTACAAATGAATTCCAAAAAATATTTGAAAATCTCTTGAAATCTTTGAAACACTATAAAATCCCTCGCTTCTTGTGAATACATTCCTTGAAATCTATTAAAATATTATAAAATCCCGTGAAATTACATGAAATCTGACGAAACTTCCTGAAATCTTGGAAATCCCTTGAAATTGTTTAAATCTCTTGAAAATGTGTTGGGAATCTTTTAAAATTTCCTAAAATATTTCAAATCCTTTGATCACTTTTTCAACTGATCCTCAGGATCCATTAAATAAAAACTTAAAAAATTTCAAAAAATCCATTGAAGAATTTTCAACTTAAATGATGAATATTTAACTGGAACACTGGAATTTTCAACTAAAAAGACAAATTTTCAACCAAAAAGATAAATTTTGAAACAAGAAGATTAATTTTTAAGAAGAAAATTAATTCTTTAACAAAAAAGACGATTTTTCAACAAAATACATAAATTTTCATCGTAATGGTTGAATTTTCAACTAAAAAGACAAATTTGCAATCAAATAGTTGAATTCTGAACTAAAAAAAAATCAATTTACAACCAAAAATAGAAGTTATATATTCAGTTTAAAAAATTAATTCACTTGTAACATAAAGGACGAATTTTCAATTAAAAAAGATAATTTTTCACACAACAAATTTGATAGTTGAAAAATTAATGTTCAAACAAATAGTTGAATTTTCACCTAAAATGATGGACATTTTAACTGGAATACTTGAATTTTCAAACAAGAAAATTAATTATCTGCACCAAAAAAGACGATTTTTCAACAAAATACATAAATTTTCAACTAAAAAGACAAATTTTGATCCAAACAGTTGGATTTTTAACTAAAAAAGATCAATTTCCAACCAAAAATGGAAGTTAAATTTTCAATTAAAAAAAATTAATTTGTAACCAAACTGATGAATTTTTAACTAAAATGATGAATCTTCAAATGGAAAAATTGAATTTTAAACTAAAAAGATAAGTTTTCAATTAAAAAAGATAATTTGTTAACCAAAAACTATATAGTGGAAGTTTTAGTTAAGAAAATTCATGTTCAACCAAAAATATGAATTTACAACTAAAATAATGGAATATGCAATTGGAATAGTAATATTACATTTTCAGTTTAAAAAAGAAATAATTTTCATGCAAAAAAAAACTAATTAAAAAAAATAGCTATATTTTCAAACAAATTAGGTGAGGATTTTTCAACTAAAATGATGAATACACTGGAATAGTTGAATTTCAAAAAAAATTATAATAATTTTCCACCAAGAAGATTAATACCAAAAAAGACGAATTTTCAATTGAAAAAGATAATTTTTCAGCCAAAAATTGAATAGTTAATTTGTTTGGAATAGTAGGAACATTTTCAGTTAAACACAAAAAGAATTTTTAAGAAATAGTTACATTTGCAAAGAAAGTAGTGGATTTTTAACTAAAATGATTAATTTTCAACCATAAAAATTAATTTTCTACCAAAAAATACGAATTTTCAAAAAAATACATGCATTTTCAACAATGCGCATGCATTTTCAATTTCAAAAGATAACTTTTCATCCAAAAATAGAATAGTTAAGTTTTTAGTGAAAAAAAGTAATGTTCAACCAAAATTTATGTTTAAGAAAATAGTTCAACTTTTAACAAAATGGTTGAATTTTTCTGATTAAAAAAAATTTTATATAAAAAACAGTTACAAAAACTGAACTGCAAATTCGTGCACTCAATTTAAATTTTTTTAAATTTTAAACTTTCAAAATTGAAGCTTAAAATTTGTTTAATTCAAACGCTTAATATTTTACGCGTATAAAATGGAAGCTTTTAACACTTTTCAATTTAAAATTTTTAAATTAAAAGTCGTTAAACTGCAAAATTTTGAATTTTAACTTTTATACATTGTACAGTTAAATTATTAAAAAACAGAAATCCACGCTATCATTTTCAATGCCGTGAATTGAAGAATTAATCAAAAAATTTATAAATATTTAAAATTATATCATTTTAAGCAACTCGAAATTTGCCTACAATTTTTTGAAAATCCTGCAAAAGTAAAAAAATTACCTTAAAATCATCCTAATTCTTTTTTGAAAATTGTATTAAATATTCTTTTTAAATTAACTAAAAAAATATACTGTTAGTTTTTCTAGCAATTTTGATACGAACTTTTTATACATTTAAAACCTTTCAAAATGCTTATAAAGTTTGTGTTGGGAATATTCGAACATCTGCATTCTGTTTTCAATGTTTTTAAATTTTTTTTCACGTTTTAAATTATTCTGGAATCTTTTCAATACTTCTAAATATATTTTAAACTTACTCCATTATTTTTCAAATTAATAATTTGATATGCTCCTTACTTCACGTGGATGATTACTGGATGTACCGGTAAGGAGATAATCGTGGGAAGAGTACGATAGGTGGGAGTGAGGGGTCTGGAGATGAATCTCGGAAGATGGAAAGAGAGGGAGCGAGGGATGTGTATTTGGGGAGAGTTTATAGGAGAGAGTGAGAGGTCTGAAATAAATCTCGGACGGTAGAAAGAGAGGGAGCGAGGGAAGTTGATAGGAGGTAGGTTCGGGGGGGGGGGGGGAGTGAGAAGTCGTCAGCGGTCTCTCAAGGCAGAGAGAGAGGGTGTGCGGGAATGGTCACTCCGCTTTCTGCCCATGAGCAACTTTTGTCTTGGCCAAGGTGGCGTTGTGCTTTGCGAGAAACTGGTCTAATTTTGCCATACTTTTAGGAGCCTCGTTTTGGCTGGTAGGGGGAGCCACATGAATCCGGGGACATCCGGGAGTTTTGGTAAAATATTTCCACGCTTGGAGGCCGTCCATTATAGGAGTGTGAGAGAGAGAGAATGTCTCACTGTGCTATAACGTGTCCTGCCTGTCCCATAGCAGAGAAAAGGATAGAGATATAAGCCGTAATTGACGATACTTATGTTGTTCGGGGAAAAAAAAAAAAAAATCTACGGTCATTGGAGTTCGGGATCCAGCCGAGTACCTCTGGTATGCCAGCCGTATCAGCGGTTACGAGTTGTCTGGAATGCCAGCCAACTCGTTCAAGGAGGAAAGGGGGAAGGAAGTAGAATAATTGAAAAAGAACAACATTAACTAAGAAAGGGTTAGAATAAGATTGAACAAATTTTATTTCAGTCTGTGTACAAGGGTTAGTGTTTATGGATCTCAGAGAGTAAGTAAGAGACAGAGAGAGACAATCTATTGCTGTTCGGATTCCGACAACAAGGACACGCTTTGGTGTGCGTGGCCTGGCGGCGGTGTTCGGTTCCCCAAAGCGGGAAATCCAGCCTTGAGGGAGAGAGAGAGTGTGTTTGCGGATTTTCTTGGCTTGCCTGGCCCGAGCGGAAGTCCAGCCCGGGGAGGTTACAAGTGCTAATAGTTGGAAGTCCAGCCGTTAGCTTTTAGATCAGAGCGGAGAATCCAGCCCTGATCATTCTGCCGTTCCGTGGCGGAGCGCGCCTTTTTAAACCCACGGTGCCGCGTGGGAGTAGGCCGGAGTGGGAAGAATCGAGTGGAGGGAGATGCGCGCGCGTGAGTTTCCATGCGGCGTATCGGTTTCCCTCTCTCTTTTCTCTCTGTCTATCTTTTGAGTCTAAAGGGCCTAATATCTAAAATGGCTGCCCACCGAATGGATAAACGTCGTATGCGAGAGGGTTTTTATAATTAAAAATTAAAAAGGATCTCGCCTTATGCGAGTCGCGTATAACAAATTGTTCAATTGTCATTTATTAATCGAAAAAAAGTTTTTCAATCTTTTTTAATTTTGCTCTTAATATTAATTTGTCAAAATAAAAAATCATTATAAACCTTCCCAGCAAACTTAAGAATTATTTTGTTTTCTTAAAGCCTTTAAAGATCCTTAAAAAGCTTCAAAATTTCTAATTATAACAATTTATAACAATAATAACTGTATGCTTTCGGAATTAATTTTTTAAATAAAATCCACCCAATAATTCTATAGTATTCTATAGAATCCTTCAAAGAATAACTTCTGTTAAATAAACAATTTTAATCATCCTTAACAGTGTATAGTCCGAAATAAAAAAATTACCTTTAATTTTTAAGCAAAATTTCCAGGTTTCTAACCAAATATTTTAAAAGTATTAAAAATTAACTTCAATCTTTATTTAAAATGTTATTCTTTTGTCTATAAATTATCAAAATACCTGTTTATTAAAATTTGAATTAAAAATTCACCTTTCTTGGTGAAAAATTCAACAATTTGATTCACATTTTTTTTCGTTCGTGACGAACGTTTATTGTTGAAAATTCAACTTTTTTGTTAAACGTTCATCTTTTTGGTTTGAAAATTCATCTCTTTCTGTAAACATGTCATCTTTTTTTTATTAAAAATACAACTGTCGGGTTGAAAATTTAGCTGTTTCGGTTCAAAGTTAACTTTTTTTTGAAAATTCAACTGTTTTGTAGAAAATTAACTTACCTTAACATTTTAGCTAACTTTTTTTTCGAAAATTCATATTTCCAGGTTGAAAATTTAACTGTTTTGTAGAAAATTAGTTTTTTTTTCTTTTTGTTGAAATTTAATTTTTGATTTCAAATTGAAATATTGTCTTGTTGAAACATCAGATATTACATATTTCGTACAGAATTAATTTTTTTTTATTTGTTAAAAACTTCAGTATTTGGTTGTAAATGACATTTTTTTGAAAATTCAACTCTTCTGTAGAAAATTCGTCTTTTTGTTTTGGAAAATCAACAATTTTGTAAACAATATTATTTGGTTGATAATTAATTTTATTGTTGAAAATTGAATTGTTTTGTAGGGAATTAATCTTTTTTGGATCAAATTTGATCTTTTTTGCTTAAAAATACAACTGCTTGGTTAAAAATGAATCTGTTTTAGTTATGTATTTCACTACATATTTTCATGTTCAACTGTTTTTGAACTCAAAATCTTTTGTGGTATTTGGTTGAAAATTAACTTTTTTGTTGAAAATTCAAACGGTTTTCTAGAAAATTCATTTATTTTTGTTATTGAAATTTAATATTTTTCTTTGAAAATTTTACTCTTCCGTTTTTGATTGAAAATCGAACTATTTTAGTTGAAAATTTATGTAATTTGTTGAAAATTCGTCTTTTTGATAGAATATCAATTTTTTTGTAAAAATGCATCCGTTTGGTTATACAATAAACTGTTTTAGTTGAGGATTGAAGTATTTTGTTCAACATTCGTTTTTGTTTGTAAAATTCAACTATGTTTTATTTTTATTTAAAATATTTTTTTGACGAAATACCATTTATTACATTTTTCGTTGAAAATTCATCTTTTTAGGTGAAAATTCCACTCCTTAGTTGAAAGTTGAACTACTTTTTTAGAAGTTCACTTTTTTGTTGAAAATTAACTTTTTTCTTAAAAATTTACATTCTTGGATGAAAAATGTAACCCTTTTGTTGAAAATTAATCTTTTTGTCTTGAAAATTCAACAATTTGGTAGAAAATTCAACTATCTGGTACAAAATTAAACTGTTTTGTAGAAAATTCTTTTTTCTATTAAAAATTGATTAACCACGCCATTTTTTGTTAAAAATTAATCTTTTTTAGTTTAAAAGGTCAAATATTTAGTCTCAAAATTTTAGAAAGTAAATATATAAACTAAAAATTAATCAAATAAAATTTGGACTGATATCAGATCCACTTTTCAAACTATTTAATTAAAAATTTATGTAATTTATTGAAAATTCGTATTTTTTGGTAAAAAAAACGTAATGTTCTTGGTTAAAAATTCAACTATTTGTTTAAAAATGTATATATTTTGATGAAAACTTGTCTTCCCTGGTAGAAAATTAATCCTTTTGGTCGAAAATTCAACTATTTATTTAAAACTTCATTTATCTTGTTGAGAATTCATCTGTTTTGGTAGAAAATTAATCTTCTGTATCGAAAATTCATCTTTTTTGAGTGAACATTTAAAATATAAATCCACGCTATCATTTGCAATGCTCTAAATTCTAAATTAAACCATTCCTTCATTTCAACTCACATCAATAAAAAAGTTAAAAATAAAACATGTCCCTCTTCCAATTCAGTACACAATTGAAAATAAAAAGTTTCCCCCTTTCATCTGAATGTTAAAAATACCGAATTCCTTCCAACTCGATAAAAAAATTTAAAATCTTGAAAATAAAAAAGATTTCCCCTTCCAATTCTAAAAACATTGAAAATAAAAATTTCTTCTTTTAAACTCAATACAAAGGTTTGAAAAAATGGCATCTTCCAATTAGAAGAAACAAAAAGAATAACCAAAATTTCATGCCTTCCAACTCTTCCAATTCAGGAAAAAATTTAAACCAAAATTCCTTCCAACTCGGTAAAAATGTTAATATAAAAAAAAAACGTAAATATAAATAATTATATAAAAATTTAATTTTATAATTTAAAATAAATAAAATAATAATAAAATAAAATAAATTTTTCTTCATCAGAAAAAAAATTACTAACCACAATGTTGTTCCTTCCAACTTTATAAAAATTTTAAAAAGAAAAAAATTATCCTTCTTTCAATTCATAAAATATTGAAAATCTAAATTTCCTCCTTTACAACTCGATAAAAATGTGATAAATATAAAATGTCCCTTTGAAAATTCAACAAAAATTAAAAACTACAATTTCCTCGTTTCAAATTAATCATCTCAAATTAATTTCGTAAATTTCTCAGACTAATTTCCATATAAAAAATGATGTAATGGTGAAACAATTGAAACAAAATTTGAAACTTTTAATTTAAAACATTAAAACAATTCTAAACTTTTAAAATTGAAGTTTAAAAGTTTTTTTTTAAATGCTCAATAATTTACATGTATAAAATGGAAGGTACTAACACTTTTTAATTAAAAAATTTTAATTTAAATGTAGTTACAGTGATAAATTAATAATTTTTAACTTTTATAAATTGTAGATTTCAAAAATTCAGATTCAGTTCATCCACGTTATCATTATCGATACCCTAAATTAAAGAATCAATCAATGAATTAAAATTGTTTTTAATTATATTATTTTAAGCAATTTTAAGCTCAAAACATTAAGAATCAAACGATTAAATTTTGTTAACTGAACACTTCTTAAATTAGAAGTTAAATTATATTTATTTTAAATAGTTTAAAAATCCTTAAAAATTTTAATTTTGTTTCAATATCTTGAAAAATCTACATGTTGTTTTAAATTTTAAATTATTTTTAAAATTTTTCAGAACTTCTAAATATGTTTTAAAATTATTCGAATTTTTCCAACAATTTTTAAAAAATCCTGCAAAATTTTCAAAAAAGCCTTTCAAAATTCTTTGAAAACTTCTCATTTTTTTACTGGAAATCTGAAAAAATCTACATTTTGTTTTAAATCAGATCGTGACTATTTGTACCGAAATTTCGGTACGAATAGCCGGATTTTGTCGGTAAACAACACACACATTTCATTTAAATTATTCGAAACAATTTCAAGTTTTAAATTAATTTGGAATCTTTTCAAAACTTCTAAATATCTCTTAAAATTACTCAATATTTTCTAAAAATAATCAGTGTTTAATTGTTCAAAATTCAACTATCATCAAATCAAACAATCGTCAAAATTCAACAATTTCACTTACAAATTAAACATTTTTTTAATAGAGCAATTAAAATTGTAACGTTCAAAGTTTAAAAGCTCTTTAAAATTGTAATGATTCAAGTCTTTCCATTTCAAACAATTCAGTTTTAAATTGTTTACTTTTGAATATTTGGTTTGAAATTACAGAAATTACAGTCAAATATTGCTAAATATTAAATAATTATTATTTTTCTTAATTAAAAAATGTCAAATTGAATGGGTTAAAAATGGAATACTTTAGACTGAAACAAATATTTTATATTTAACAAAAGCCTTTAATGAATTTATTAGTATTATAATTGAAAAAAATAACAATTCAATTGATTATCTAAAAAAAACTGTTGAAATCGAACTTGGACAAATTTTTCTTCTAAAAATTTGTAAAATTCCCGGTCGAAAAATAAACTCACTGTTCAGAATTCATGGTTTTTGTTGAAAAATCGTCTTTTTTGCTAGAAAATTAATCTTTTTGTTTGAAAATTTAATTATCCTATCTTTGAAAACCCATCTTGGTGCGTTACTATTTCCGTTACCGTTACAATGATTTAGTTTTGTGCACCAGGCCGTTGAAGACGTCATCTACGATAAATTTTTACATTCTCATTCTAATGAGAAGGTATTGGTTTTATGTAAAATTTGACATAGTCGGTTTTCATCAAATGTCCACGTTTTGAGACCTCCTGAGTCAGAAAAAACGATTTTTACGAAGGTGTCTGTCTGTCTGTAGTCTGTAGTCTGTCTGTCTGTCTGTCTGTCTGTCTGTCTGTCTGTCTGTCTGTAGCCACGATAACTTTCGAAAAAATGATCAGATTTGATTGAGCTTTGGCACACTTTTTTATGGCCGAAAAATAGAGAACGAGTTCGTTAACCAGCTATTTTGGATGAAAATCCAAAAAGTGAGCACATTTTGAAAATTTTTGAGACCACTTTTTTGGAAGATTTGAAAATTCTATGTACGGTTATTAGTAGTACGTAAAATGACGAACAAAATATTCTTATGACTTTTCGTGATAAAAAAAAAATTACTGGAGTTATAGCATTTTCAAAATTCCAAAAAACAAACGAAAATGAACATTTTAAGCCGAAAAACGCACGATATGAAAAAAAGTCAAGAGGAGAAAAACGTTGATTCCTGAACACCCTATAATATTTTCATGACAACTTTTTGAATTTTTCGAAAAATAAAAAATTCAAATTTTGATCGCACAAAAAATTAATGAAAAATCAAAAAAGCCATTTTGCTGTAAAACTATGCAAGATACCAGAAAAGATCATCTCACCAAAATTGTGCACCTAAAAAAGATCTACAAATTTCTTATCATTCACTTTTTGATATGACGCGTAGTTTTTGTTTTATTCGTAAAAAACAGCATTGAAAATAGAAAAATCAAATTTTCAGACGAATATTACCAGCTACGAAAAAATGACCGAAACAAAATTTGTTCATCCATGGAAGAGGTACAAATTTATTGTGACTCATGTTTCGATAGGATGCGTGGTTTTTGTTTTATTCGTGAAAATAACATTGACAGTAAAAAAAATCAAAGTTTTGAAAAAACAATGCAAGGTACGAAAACATATAAATGAACAAAAATTGTGCATTCAAAAAAGACTTACACACCCGTAATCAATTTTTGTGGTAAGAATATATTCAAAATGAAAAAATTAACTTTTTTGATAAACGGCACAAGCTAAAATAAAATGTTAACTAATAAAATTGGTCGCCTCAATTATATCATTACTTTTCATTTGAAATCAAATACAAATTTAGTAATTTGTATATGAAGAACATATAACACGAAGCACAAAGTGCGCGCTCAGTGTATTTACCAAATCGCACGCCGTAAGTGCGCTCCAACTTTTTTGTTTCTATCATACGGTTCAAATGATTTTCAAATCAAATATCGAGCGCGAAGCGCGAGTGTCTGGATGAGAATGTGTTCCTTAAGGTCGATAGAACCTTGAGTAAATAAAGTTCCTTTTCAGTCTAAAATAAAAGAAAATCTAACAATCACTTAATATGTAGAGGTTTTGATAATTTTATGATATTTGCAAACAAACTTTTTCTTTTCATCGAAGTCGAACACGAAGTTCAAAAATCTAGAGGAGCCTAGCGTAAAGCGCGATGCAAATACGCCCGAGCGCGTAGCGCGAGGTAAATACATAATCGAGCGCGAAGCGCGAGATAAATATATGATCGAGCGCGAAGCGCGAGATCCAACAGTCGCGCGCCCTAGGCGCGCTGAAACTTGCGAGCGAAGCGAGCCGCGCGCGAAGCGCGCCATGAGAATGTGCCCGCGAAGCGGGCAGATTTTTAACAATTTAAATTGTGTCAACATCCAAAATAACTAACCAAAATAACTAAAAGTGGTGAGCCGAGGATCCGCGTGCACCGGGTCACGCACCAGGTACTTTAGCGCGTATTCTACGAGAAC
>CAKNYM010052083.1:71896-88066 GCA_932195095.1 Andricus curvator
CGCGTATTCTACGAGAACTTTTTAAAAATTTAAATTGTGCCAACATCCAAAATAACTAAAAGTGGTGAGCCGAGGATCCGCGTGCACCGGGTCACGCACCAGGTAGTTTAACACGTATTCTACGACAACTTTTTTAATATTTAAATTGTTCCAACAGCCAAAATAACTAACAGTGGTGAGCAGACGATCCGGGTGCACCGGGTCGCGCACCAGGTAGTTTAAGACGTCATCTGCGAGAACTTTTTCAAAACTTAAATTGTGGCAACAGCCCAAATAACTACCAGTGGTGAGTCGATGATACGCATAAAGCGATCTCATCGACGTTGGGCGAGCTGTGTTTATTTGAACTCGAGATGTTTGTTTTCATAAGAAGCTTAAGGGAAGTCTATGCATGTACACTTCGGTATATATACGATTCCTTGGACTCATTTTTTAATATTTTATTCGAATGTTAAAAAATTCATTTTCGATTAGTCATAGTTCATTTACATTTCAAAATGTTTCAAAATTTCCGAATTTTGAGTACCGTTTATATTTTTTAATTGAAGCTTTTGATATTTCGGAAAATTTGTGTTTGAATTTTTTAGAATAAATTTAGTTAATTTTTTATTTAAAAAACAATTTTTAAATATTACGCAATTGAAAATATGATTTCATTCATTTCAATACTTAGTTTTCATTTCAATCCAGTTCTATCCAGTTTTAGGCTTGGACTCGTAGATTCGAAAGGCGATATCTTTCAGATTACTTTTTTCTATGATGCTAAGAAAAGTCTTTCTGATGACTATTTTCTATGTTGCTTATGTAAATTCACAAGAACGATTAATCATTTAAACAGTTTCCATAAACGAATAAGCTCAATTTGTTTACGGAATCAACTAAGAATGTCTTTCCGATGACTCTTTTCTATGTTGCTTTGTAAATTTACAAGAATTAATGATAATTCAAACAATTTTCATACAGAAATTAAATGTTTGCCTATTTTTTAACAAATAGGTAGAGTTTGGCTATTTATTAACAAATATGCTAAATTTTTTACAGAATTAGCTAAGAATATCTTTCCAATTACTTTTTTGTAGGATGATTTGCAAATTTTCAAGAATTATTAATTATTTAAACAATATTCATCAACAAATTAAGAACCTGGTCATTTTTCAACGAATAGGATCAATTATTTTAGGGAATCAAGAAAGAATGTATTCCCAATAAATCTTTTCTACGATACTTTGTAAATATACAATAATTCATCATTATTTTAATCATTTTCCTGAACATATTCACAGTTTGTCTATTTTTGAACGAATATGCAGAATTTGCTTACGGAGTCTCTTTTCTATGTTGTTCTGTAAATTTACAAGAATTAATAATAATTTGAATAATTTTCATACAGAAATTTAAAGTTTGCCTATTTTTTAACGAACAGGTAGAGTTTGGCTATTTTTTAACAGATTTGCTAAATTTTCTTACAGAATTAGGTAAGAATATGTTTCCAATGACTTTTTTGTATGATGATTTGCAAATTTTCAATAATTATTAATTATTTAAACAATTTTCATAAACAAATCAAGAACATGGCCATTTTTCAAGGTATATGATCAATTAGTTTAGGTAATCAAGAAAGAATGTATTCCCAATAAATCTTTTCTACGATACTTTGCAAATATACAATAATTAATCATTATTTCAACAATTTTCATAAAGATATTCAGATTTTGGCTGTTTTTCAACGAATAGGCTCAATTTGTGTACGAATGCAACTAAGAATATCTTTCCGATGACTGTTATCTATCTTGCTTTGTAAATTTACAATAATTTTCAATTATTTAAACAACTTCAACTAAAAAACTGAGATTTTGGCTATTTTTTAACGAATAGGCTTTATTTTTTAGAGAATTAAGTAAGAATATCTTTCCAGTGACTTTTTGCTATAATGCTCTGCAAATTTCAAAGAATAAATCATTATGTAAACAATTTTGATAAACAAATCAAGAGTTTGGCTATTTTTTAAAAAATAGGCTCAATTTGTTTACGGAATCAATAAAGAATGTTTTTCAAATAACTCTTTCCTATGTACGATACTTTGAAAATATACAATAATTATTAATTATTTAAACAATTTTCATAAACACATTCAGAACAATTTGTTTGCGGAGTCAACTAAGATTGTCTTTCCGATGACTCTTTATTATGTTTTGTAAATTTACAAGAATTATTAATTATTTAAACAATTTAGATTAAAAAATTTAGAGTTTAGCTATTTTTCAACGAATAGGCTCAATTTTTTACAGAATTAGATAAGAATATCTTTCCGGTGACATTTTTCTATAATGCTCTACAAATTTCAAAGAATTAATTATTATTTAAACAATGTTGATAAAGAAATTAAGAGTTTGACAATTTTTCAACGAGTAGGCTCAATTTGTTTACGGAATCAATAAAAAACATTTTCAAATAACTCTTTCCTATGTATGATACATTGAAAATTTACAGTAATTATTAATTATTTAAACATGTTTATCAACATATCCAGAATTTAGCTATTCTTCGAGGAATAGGCACAATTTGTTCACGGAGTCAAAAAGTATGTCTTTCCGAAGACTCTTTTTCTAGGTTGCTTCAGAAATTCATATTTTGGCTATTTTCAACGAATAGGCTAAATTTTTTTATAGAATTAACCAAGAATATCTTTCCGATGACTTTTTTGTATGATGCTTTGCCAATTTCCAAGAATTATAAATTATTTAAACAATTTTCATAAACAAATTATGAGCTTGGTCTTTTTTCAACGAATAGGATAAATTAGCTCAGGGTATGAAGAAAGAATGTAATTCGAATAACTACTTTCTACGATACTTTTCAAATATACAATAATTATTAATTATTTCATCAATTTTCATAAACATATTCAGAGTTTGGCTATTTTTCAACGAATAGGCTCAACTTTTTGCAGAATTAACTAAGAATATCTTTCTGATGACTTTTTCTATCATGCTTTGCAAATTTACAATAATTATTAATTATTTCAACAAATTAAGAGTTCGGCCATTTTTAAATGAATGGGCTCAGTTTATTTACGGGATCACCAAGAATGTATTTCCAATAACTCTTTTATACGGTACTTTGCAAATTTACAATAATTACTATTTATTCAAACAATTTTTATGAACATATTCAGAGTTTGGCTATTTTTCAAGGAGAAGGCTTAATTTTAACAGAATTAAATAAGAATATATTTCAGATGACTTTTTTCTATATTGTTCCTCAAATTTACAAGATTTATTAATTATTTGAACAATTTTTATCAAAAAATTAAGAGTTTGACTATTTCTGAAATAATAGGCCCAATTTGTTTCCATAATCAACAAAGAATGTATTTCCAATAACTATTTTCTGCGATACTTTGCAAATATACAATAATTAATCATTATTTGAACAATATTCATAAACAAATTCAGATTTCAGCTATTTGTCAACGAATAGGCTACATTTTTTCACAGAATTAACTAAGAATATCTTTCTGATTACTCTTTTCTATTTTGCTTTATAAATTTACAAGAATTATTAATTATTTACACAATTTCGATTAAGAAATTAACAGTTTGGCTATTTTTAAACGAATAGGCTCAATTGTTTACAGAATTAGGTCAGAATATCTTTCCGATGACTTTTTTTTATATAATGCTCTGCAAATTTCAAAGAATTAATTATTATCTGAACACTGTTGATAAACAAATGAAGAGTTGGACCATTTTTCAACGAATAGGTTCAATTTTTTTACGGAATCAATAAAAAATGTTTTTCAAATCACTCTTTCCTATGTACGATGCTTTGAAAATTTACAAGAATTATTAATTATTTAGACAATGTTCATCAACATAACCAGAGCTTGGCTATTTTTCAAGGAATAGGCACAATTTGTTTACGGAGTCAAAAAGTATGTCTTTCAGAAGACTCTTTTTCTATGTTTCTTTACAAATTCAGATTTTGGCTATTTTCAACGAATAGGCTAAATTTTTTTATAGAATTAACCAAGAATATCTTTCCGATTACTTTTTTCTATGATGACATTGAAAGTCTTTCTGATGACTCTTTTCGATGTTGCTTTGTAAATTTGCAACAATTAATAATGTTTTAAACCATTTTCATTGAAAATTTTTTAATTTGTCTATGTTTTAACGAATAGGCTACATTTTTTACAGAATTAACTACGAATATCATTCCGATGACTTTTTTTATATGATGCTTTGTAAATTTCTAAGAATTATTAATTATTTAAACAATCTTCATGAAGAAATCAAGAACTTGGCCATTTTTCAACGAATAGGATCAATTAGTTTAGTGCATCAAGTTTTTTTTGGCAATTAAAAAAAAATTCAAAGTTTTGTTATTTATCAACGAACAGGCTTAGCTTCTTTTAACGGAATAAACTAAGAATGCTTTTGCGGTGACTGTTTGATATGAAACTTAGCACATTTGGAAGCATTATTAATTATTTAAACAATTTTTATAAACAAATTCAGAGCTTTTCTATTTTTCAACAAATAGACTCAATTACAAAAAAATTAACTAAGAATATCTTTGCGATGACTCTTTTCTATGGTGCTTTGAAAATTCCCAAGAGTTTATAGTTTGTCTATTTTTCAACAAATATGCTCAATTTGTTAAAAAAATTATCTAAGAATATTTTTGCGATGACTCTTTTCTATGGTGCTTTGAAAATTCCCAAGATTTCATAGTTTGTCTATTTTTCAAAAAATATGCTAAAAAAAAAAATTAACTGAGAATATCTTTGCGATTACTCTTTTATATGTTGCTTTGCAAATTCAAATTTTAAACAATTTTTGTGAGGAAATTCAGAGTTCTCTATTTTTCAAGGAATAGGCTTAATTTGTTCACGGAATCAACTAAGAATGTCTTTTAGATGATTTTTTTATGGTTGTTTTGCAAATTCCCAAGAGTTATTGATTTAAAACTAAGATTCTTTTAATAATAAATTTTGTTTTTCAACGAATAGTCTCAATGTTTTTACAAAATTAACTGAGAATGTCTTTGCGGTGACTCTTTTCTATAGTGCTTTAGAAATTCCCAGTAATTATGATTTATTTAAACAATTTTTGTAAGGAAATTCAGAGTTTCCTATTTTACAACGAATAGGCTTAATTTTTTTTAACGAAATCAACTAAGAATGTCTTTTCGATGAGTTTTTTTCATAATGTTTCGCAAATTCACAAGAATTATTAATTATTTCAAACTAAGATTTTTTTATAATGAATTTTGTTTTTCAATGAATAGGCTAAATTCTTTTACAGATTTAAATGATAATATGTTTGCGATGACTCTTTTCTATAGTAATTTACAAATTCCAAAGAATTATGATTTATTTATTTAAACAATTTTTGTGAGAAAATTCAGAGTTTGGTTATTTTTCAACGAAAAGGCTTAATTTTTTTTTAACGAAATCAACTAAGAATGCTTTGCAGGTGACTGTTTGATATTATACTTTGCAAATGTACAAGAATCATTAATTATTTAAACAATTTTCATAAACAAATACAGAATTTGGCTATTTTTCAACGAATAGGCTCAAATTTTTTTACATAATTATTTAAGAATATCTTTAGTTTGGCCATTGTTCAACTAATAGGCTCAATTTGTTTACGGAATCAACTTAGAATGCCTTTTCGATGAGTCTTTCCTACGGTACTTTGTAAATTTAAAATAATTATTGATTATTCAAATAATTTTCATAAACAAATTCAGAGTTTGGCTATTTTTTAGCTTACATTAAAACATAGTTGCAGCTATAACCTTTTTAATAATAAGCACAACTTTTCTATCTGAACTATAATATTAAAATCAAAACCATTTGAACATTTTAAACAAATTCACTTTTAGAAGAAAATATATGCACAATATATCTAATGAGAATTAAAAACCCAGTACAAATTTTAATAATTGTAAAACTTTTCATTAATTTCAGTCTTTATTCTTTTTATTAATTGCTTCCAGAACATTAATAATCTCTTCAATACAATGCTATTGTGCTTTTTAAAGATTTTTTGAAATAATTTTTCACATGCAATATACTTTCCCCTCATTTTTAGTGTGCTGTAATATTAAAGCATTTTAATGAATTCATTCTGTGTTTTTTTTCAATTTTTTAAAAATTTAGATAGCTTTGAAGCAAGTTTTAAAAAAATTTATAATTTCAACTACAAGTTGAAATTTTTTCATTATAATTATAAATAATGGAAAATTATGAATATTTAGCAATTCATTTTATGTTTATTTTAGTTGCATTTTCGACGTCTATGACTTTTTTTAAATTTCAACAATTTAGAAATCTTAAGCAAATCAAAATGATTCCACTCTGGGCTAATTATTTTTAAAGACAAAATTACAAATTTTAATTAATATTTTGGCTCATATTTTAATATTTCTTTTTAAAATTATAAAGCCTTACTTTTTTTCGAAATTTTTTTTCTATTAGAATAATAAACAATACAAATTATGAACATTTAGAAATTTCTTTTATTTTACTTTCATTTATATTTTAAAAGACGATTACATCCTTATAATTTTAACTAACAATAAAAAATTATGAACGTTTATAATTTTATTTTATTTAACTTTCAGTTACATTTTCAAAGAATATAGCTTCCTTCCAATTTTAACTATTATTGCAATCTTAAACAATTGAAAATATGAATTCATCTGTCATATTTTTATGAGAAAACATTAAAATTTAAATTATTTTTGGAATTTATAGAAGTTTAGAAAATTTTAAAAAGGGGTTTACCCTTGGCTTATTTATCTTTAAAGAAAATGGAGTCAACTAAGAATATCTTTGCGGTGACTTTTTTCTATGCTTGATATATTCCCAAGAATTATTAATTATTTAAACAATTTTCACAAACAAATTCATAGTTTGGCTATTTTTCAAGAAATAGGTACAGTTTGTTTACAAAGTAACTACGAATGTATTTCTGATGACACTTTTCTATGTCGCTTCGTAAATTCACAATAATTATTAATAATTTAAACAATTTCAATTAAAAAAATGAGATTTTGGTTATTTTGTAACGAATAGGCTCCATTTTTAATAGAATTAAGTAAGAATATCTTTCCAGTGACGTTTTGCTATAATGCTCTGCAAATTTCAAAGAATGAGTCATTATTTAAACAATTTTGATAAACAAATCAAGAGTTTGGCTATTTTTTAAAAAATAGGCTCAATTTCTTTGCGTAATTAATTAAGCATGTTTTTTAAATACCTATTTCCTATGATACTTTAAAAATTTATAATAATTATCAATTATTTAAACAATTGTCATAGACACATTCAGAACAATTTGTTTACAGAGTCAACTGAGATTGTCTTTCCGATGACTCTTTACTATGTTTTGTGAATTTACAACAATTATTAATTATTTGAACAATTTCGATTACAAAATTTAGAGCTTGGTTATTTTTCAACGAATAGGCTCAATTTTTTAAAAAATTAGATAAGAATTATTATTTAGACAATGTTGATAAACAAATTAAGACTTTGGCCATTTTTCAACAAACGTTTTTCGGATAACTCTTTCCTATTTATATTCAGTACTTTGAAAATTTACAATAATTATTAATTATTTAAACATGTTTATCAAAATATCCAGAGTTTAGCTATTTTTCAAGGAATAGGCACAATTTGTTTACGGAGTCCATTAAGTATGTCTTTCCGAAGACTCTTTTTCTATGTTTCATTACAAATTCAGATTTTTGCTATTTTCAACGAATAGGTTAAATTTTTTTATAGAATTAACCAAGAATACCTTTCCGATTACTTTTTTTCTATAATGCTATGAAAAGTCTTTCCGATGACTTTTTTGTATGATGCTTTGCAAATTTCCAAGAATTATTAATTACTTAAACAATTTTCATAAACAAATTGTGAGCTTGGCCTTTTCTCAATGAATAGGATAAATAAGTTCAGGGTATCAAGAAAGAATGTGAATCGAATAACCATTTTCTACGATACTTTGCAAATATACAAGAATTATTTCGACAATTTTCATAAACATATTCAGATTTTGGCTATTTTTCAAAGAATAGGCACAATTTGTTTACGGGGTCAACTAAGAATATCTTTCCGATGACTCTTTTCTATGTTGCTTTGTAAATTTACAATAATTTTTAACAATTTTAACAATTTTCATACAAAATTCAGAATTTGGCTATTTTTCAACGAATAGGCTCAATTTTTTTGCAGAATTAACCAAGAATATCTTTCCGATGACTTTTTCTATGATGCTTTGCAAATTTACAATAATTATTAAATATTTCAACAAATTAAGAGTTCAGCCATTTTTCAATGAATGGGCTCAGTTTGTTTACGGGATCACCAAGAATTTATTTTCAATAACTCTTTTCTACGGTACTTTGCAAATTTACAATAATTACTATTTATTCAAACAATTTGTATAAACATATTCAGAGTTTGGCTGTTTTTCAAGGAGCAGGCTCAATTTTAACAGAATTAAATAAGAATATATTTCAGATGCCTTTTTTCTGTATTGTTTTGCAAATTTACAAGATTTATTAATTATTTAAACAATTTTCATTAAAAAATTAAGAGTTTGGCTATTTCTGAAAGAATAGGCCCAATTTGTTTCCAGAATGGACAAAGAATGTATTTTCAATAACTATTTTCTACGATACTTTGCACATTTACAATAATTATTAATTATTTAAACAATGTTCATAAGCATATTCAGAGTTTGGGCATTTGTCAAGGAATAGACAAGATTTGTTTCCGGAGTCAACTAAGATTGTCTTTCCGATGCTCTTTTCTATGTTGTTTTGTAAATTTACAAGAATTATTAATTATTTAAACAAATTTGATGAAAAAATAAGAATTTGGCTATTTTTCAACGAATAGGGTAAATTTTTTACAGAATTAACTAAGAATATCGTTCCGATGACTTCTTTCTATTATGCTCTTCAAATTTCCAAGATTTATTAATTATTTAAAATATTTTCATGAACAAATTAAGAGTTTGGCAATTTATCGAAGAAACCCTGCCGTCAAACCTCCTGCTCGACATTAATTGAAACCGAGGTTAAAACGCAGCGAATACACAACTCGGTCGTATACGTCGCAGATGGTCATCCATCCGAGTGCTATGCACGCTCGAAATGGCTTGACATCTGGACTCTTCTCGAGTCGAGATCATTTACTGTGTATTTCTATGAAAATTTGTACGCGCCGACATTTTATAAGTTTTTTTCCGAAGTTGCATGAAAATGTTTAGAGTTGCACAATTATTTATTCTGCATCGTGAAAAGGTATCCATGCGAAGCCGTGTACAAATCAAAATTATTGAAGTAAAAATTAATGTAATGGTATTTTATTGAACTTCATTTCCAAATAAAATAATTACAGGTAAATAAATTGTTCGCGCGCGGAGCGCGCGTATGGGCCTCTAGTTCCAGTTAAAAATTAATCATTTTCGTTGAAAATTCATATTTTTTGTTTATAATTTAACTATTCCAGTTGAAGATTCATCATTTGGTTGAACATTCATCTTTTTGGTTTGAAAATTCAACTCTTTCTGCAGAAATTTTAACTTTTTTGGTTAAAAATCCAACTACCTAGTTAAAAATTAATCAATTTCGGTTGAAAATTAACTTTTTTATTGAAAATTCACATTTTCGAATTGAAAATTCAACTATCATGTAGAAAATTTGTAGTTTTGTCTGGAAAATTCAATAATTTGGTAGAAAATTTAACTACTTGTTTTAAAATTTGTTGACTAACAAATTTGTTTTTATTGAAAATTAAACTACTTAGTTGAAATTTCGTTTTTATTTTTTTGGTTAAAAAATATATATTTTAACTGAAAATTTAACTATTGTGTTGAAAATTCAACTGATTGTTATGAATATTAATTATCAATAAAAATTTAACTACTCCATTTTTCGTTAAAAATTTTTTTTTGGTTTAAAAATTCAACTATTTACTTAACAAATTTTAGAAACAAAATAAATATAAACTAAAAATTAATCAAATAAAATTTGGACGAACATAACATCCATTTTTCAAACTATTTATTTGAAAATTTTTTGAAAATTCGTATTTTTTGGTAGAAAATTAATTTTCTTGGTTTAATACAATTATATAAAATATTATTTAAAACTATTTGGTTAAAAATTATGTATTTTGTTGAGACATCATCTTTTTTTTGGTAGAAAATTAATCCTCTTGTTTGAAAATTCATCTTTTTCGTTGAAAATTTGTGTATTTTGATGAATTCATCTTTTTGGTAGAAAATTAATTTTCTTGGTTTAAAACTATTCTATAAAATGTTACATTATTTAAAACTATTTGGTTAAAAATTACGTATTTTTTTGAGAAATCATCTTTTTTGGTAGAAATTTAATCTTTTTTGTTGAAAATATGTGTATTCCGTTTAGAATTCATCTTGTTTGGTTGAAAATTAATTTTCTTGATTTAAAACAATTATATAAAATATTATATTATTTAAAACCATTTGGTTAAAAACTATGTATTTTGTTGAGAATTCATCTTTTTGGTAGAAAAATAATCTTCTTGGTTTAAAATGCAACTATTTGGTTAAAAATTATATACGTTGTTGAGAATTCATATTTCTGGTAGAAAATTAATCTTCTTGGTTTAAAATTCAACTATTTGGTTAAAAATTTGGGTATTTTGTTGAGAATTCTTTTTTTTTGTATAAAATGAATCTTGTTGGCTTGAAGATTCAACATTTTGGATGAAATTTTTTTTACTGATTAAAAAATCTTGGTTGAATATTCATCTCTTTTGTTAGAATTCAATTCAACTTTTTTTCATTTAAAACAAAAATCTTTTCTTGGTAAATATCAACTATTACATTTTTTGTTTAGAATTCATCTTTTTTAGTCGAAAATCCAAATAGTTGGTTGAACTACTTTGTTAATGCACAGGAAACAGTACGACCCCCTCCCCCACATCCCACGAAAATTGTCTATATTGTAGTCGTTAGTGTCATTTTTTTCGAAATAATAGCAAAACAGTGTCCTCGTTTTAAAAAAGCGTCAAATAGTGCCAATAGTGTCGTGAGTCCGAGGCCTGCATTAGTCATATTTGAACATTCCCTTACTCATAACACTTTATAATCTTTAAATTCTTTGTGCATTCATTGAGATTATTAAAATGCAAATAACCATTTCGAACGAAATAATTAATGATTATAAACAGTGATCGCGCCTAGAAAATTTAATATTGTATTGATACAGAGATACGAAATTATCAATTCAGCTCGCTATATTATGACATAACTGACATAATTCACGTAATGAAGTGTTCAAGTACTGTCCATAAAAGAACGATACATACATAAACTGAATAAAAAGATAGGGATTCCAGTACCGATTATTCATCACTGTAATACGCAGATTTACCCTATATCCTGGAATTATCTTTAACCTTTTCCCACCTCAGAATGGAAAATAAAGACTCTAAAACAAAGTGATCATCTATTATCATCATTTTATAGTGTGACGTGAAATACAATAAATAAATAATCAGGTTGACGATTCGGCGGACGATTTCAAATTCCCGGTCATTTCCCGGTTTTCCCCGGACAAGTTTTTCAATTTTTCCGGTCAACTCAAAGTAACATATTTATATTTGCCGCAAAACGCAAACATTTATTTTAATTCATGACGTTCGTTCTAAACATCTTTTAACACCACAGAGCAAAACGTTGCAAAATAAATGAATTTTGAAAAAAATACTTAAATTTTCCACTAAAAAATATCAATTTTTTACACAAAAATGGAATAGTTAAACTTTCAGTTGAAAAAATTAACTTTCAACAAAAAACGGATTTTCAACAAAATAGTTCCATTTTCAACCAAAGTGATGAATTTTCAAATAAAATTATGAATCTTTATCTGGAATAGTTAAATTTGAAACCAAAAAGATAAATTTTCAACTAAAATGATGAATATTTAACTGGAACACTTGAATTTTCAACCAAAAAGGCGAATTTTTAAAGAAGATTACATTTTAAATAAAAAGATTAATCTTCTACCCAAAAATACAATTTTTCAACCAAATACATTAATTTTTAAAGAAAGGTTTGAAGTTTTAATAAAAGAAGACACATTTTCAACGGAGTAGTTAACTTTTGAGCTGAAAAAATAATAATTTTCAATCAAAAATGGAATAGTAACATTTTTAGTTTAAAAAATTATTTTTAAACCAAACATAAGAGTTTTCAACCAGAACAATGAATCTTTAACTGAAATAGTTAAATTTTCAAACCAAGAAATTAATTAATTACCAAAACTTTAATAATTAAATTTCAAGTTAAAAAAATTAATGTTTAACTAAACAGATGAATTTTCAACAACGACTATGGAATTTTCTATTGGAATAAGTTACATTTTCAGTTAAAAAAATTACTTTCAACAAAAAAAACTAACTTTTAACAACAACAAAAACTAACTTTCAAAATAATAGTTACATTTTCAAACAAAGTGATGAATTTTGAAATAAAATTGTAAATATTTAACTGCAATAGTTGCATTTCAAACCAGAAAGATGAATTTCTAACTGAAATGATGAATCTTTAACTAGAATAATTGAATTTTTGACCAAAAAGATTAATTTTCAACCAAGAAGATTAATTTCTACCAAAAAAGACGAATTTTCAAATAACAAAGATAATTTTTCAACCAAAAATTGAATAATTAAATTTTTAGTCAAAAATGAATGTTCAACCAAAGACATGAATTTTGAACTAAAATTATGAAATATTCAACTGGAATAATAGTTACATTTTCAGTTTAATAAAAATAATAATTTTCAACCAAAAACCATCCAAAGAAAAAACAAATTATCAATCAAACAGCTCATTTTTCAACCACAGAAATGAATTTTTAATTAAAACGATGGATCTTTAACTAAACAAAAATTAATTTTTAACAAAAGAGTTTAACTTTTAACCAAATAATTTTATTTCCAGCCTAAAAGATGAATTTTCAACTAAAATGATAAATATTTGACTGGAATACTTGAATTTTTAACTGAACAGAAGAATTTTTAATCAAGAAGATTAACTTTCCTTGACAAATTTTCAGTTTTCTAACATGATGCTTTAAAAGTATTAAAAATGAACTTTAATGTTTATCCAAAATGTAATTTTTTAGTCTATAAATTATCAAAATTCCTATTTATTTATCGCAGGCACCGAAAAATCTGTATTCAATGAAAATTCGTCTTTTCGGTTGAATGTTAAACTATTTTCTTGAAAATTCATTTTTTTTTAAGGTTCATCATTTCAGTTGAAAATTCATCTCTTTGGTTGAAAATAGAACCATTTTACTAAAAATTCGTGTCTTTTTTTTTTATTAAGAATTAATTTTCTTCACTGAAAATATAACTATTCCATTTTTGGTTGAAAATTAATCTTCTCTGGTTGAAAATTCATGTATTTTGTTGTAAACTCGTCTTTTTTGCTTCAATTCAATTGTTTTTTATTTAAAATAAAAATGTGTGTTCTTGTAATAATAAATATTATATATTTCGTTGAGAATTAATTTTTTTTTATTAAAAAATCAATCACTTGGTTTAAAGTTGAACTACTCTGAAAATTCATAGTTTTGATTGAAACTGAAACTTTTTACTTAAAAATTAAACTATTTAATTAAAATTTTAATTATTCTGTTGTAAATTAATTTTTGTACAGTTAAAAATTAATTTTTTCACTGCAAAAGTAACTATTCCATTTTTGTTTGAAAATTGATCCTTTTCGGCTAAAAATGTAACTGCTTGCTTGAAAATTAAACTGTTTTGGTTGAGGGTTCAACTATTTTGTTTAAAATTCATCTTTTTAGGTTGAATTCAACTTTTTTTATTTAAAATTAAAATCTTTTTTGTTGAAATACTAACTATTACATGTTTCGTTGAGAATTCATTCTTTTGGTTGAAAAATCAACTACATGGTTTAAGTTGAACTACTTTGAAAATTCCACTACATATTTGGTCTTAAATTAAATTTTTGGATAATTCATATTTTCGGGTTAAAAATTCAAGAATTTAGTAGAAAATTCATGTATTTGGTTGAAAATTCGTTTAATTGGGTAGAAAAAAATATCTTGTTTATAGAAAATTCATCATTTTGTTTGAGGATTCAACTATTTTGTTAAAAATGTCTTTTTTAGTTGAATTCAACTGGTTAAGAATTCGTTTTTGTTTGATTGAAAATTAGTTTTTTTTACAACTGCAAATGTAACTGTTTCATTTTCGGTGGAAAAATTTTTATAGTTCAAAAGTCAACAGTTTTGTTGAAAATTAATGTATTTTGTTGAAAATTTGTCTTTTGGTAGAAAAATTAATCTTCTTGGTAGAAAGTAATTCTGCTTGGTTGAAAATTCATTTTTTTGGGGTTAAAAGTTCAGTTATTTGGTAAAAAAAATTCAACTATTTAGTTAAAGATATAATTTTTGGTCGGAAATTCAATTGTTTTGTTGAAAACTCGTCCTTTTAAATTGAAAATTTATTTTTTTATAGGTGAAAATGAACTTTCTAATCAGAGAAGTGGCACGTGTTACAAATCCTTTCTGACCTAATAAAAATACCAAAAATGTCGAATATTTCACCATAATTTCAAAAGATTTCAGGAAGGAATATACACCATATTTCAAGAATGATCAACCCCTCGAGACTTTTTTATAATTTTCATCCAAAAGAGAGGACTTTTAGTGATCAAAAATAAAAAGGGGACATTTACGGAAAATAGGGGACAGACTATAAAGCCTGCAAAGGTGGGTCTAAAACGGCCTATCAGCATAGGGGATGTTCAAATAATTTTTTTTAAATAATCATAGAGCTTGTATCAGCTCATAAAGCTTGAATTAAGTTTATTCAAGATTCTTTGCAAATCCTTGATTGATTCTGCCATAACAATCTTGTCATCTGCGAAAGCTAACCCACGCACCTTCACTGTTTCTAGATCTACACCTTCTTCGTCGAAAAATAATCATAGAGCTTGTATTAGCTTATAAAGCTTGTATTAAGTTTATTCATCATTCTTTGCAAATTCTCGATTAATCCTGCCATAACAATCTTGTCATCTGCGAAAGCTAACTCACGTACCTTCACTGTTTCGAGATCTACAGCTTCTTCGTTGAAGAATAATCATAGAGCTTGTATCAGCTCATAAAGCTTGTATTAAGTTTATTCAACATTTTTTGCAAATCCTCGATTGATTCTGCCATAACAATCTTGTCATCTGCGAAAGCTAACCCACGTACCTTCACTGTTTCGAGATCTACAGCTTCTTCGTCAAAGAATAATCATAGAGCTGCCAGCTTAATGTCACAGATGCGTCGGATGTCGTGTAAGAAAATTAGTTACGAGCAAGGACGAAATATAATAACATCCTCGATAATGAAGACAACAGTAATTGAAGTAGTCTATTCTCGAACAAAAGATGAAATTTCGCGAGGAAACAGAAGCCTTGCGTGCTCTGTGTTTGACTCTTCTAATTTAAAACTAATTCCAGAACGACTCTTGGTTAAACGTGCCCGAGTAATGACATCACTGAAAAGTCTTTAGAAGCCTACAAACGACTATTATATCGAGGCGCGAGCTTATCATAACTCGGATTGCTTCTAATTCATCCCAACCAGTTCTGAGCATCTAACAGAGCACACCTACTACTTTACTACTGAACGAGTAAAAAGTCATCCACGCGAACATCTGCAATGCGTTGTCGCGGCCCAGATAGCACGTGCTTTGCTCTCTTCAATTATTTGCAGTCTCGCCTTTCGCTTTTCCAACGATGCGACTCTGACATTGAGTCGCGTTTGGTCCATTTACTAGATTTCACAGCCCAAACTCCTCTCATAACAGGGGAAATAAGGTCATTTTTCGAAAAAATAGGGAAATAATAGGGTCATTTTTCAAAAAAATAGGGAAATAATAGTGTCGACTCTGACATTGAGCCGTGTTTGGTCCATCTGAGATTTCACAGCCCAAACTCCTCTCATAACAGGGGAAATAAGGTCATTTTTCAAAAAAATAGGGAAATGATAGGGTAATTTAAAAAAAAAAGGAAATAATAGGGTCGACTCTGACATTGAGTCGCGTTTGGTCCATTTACCAGATTTCAC
>CAKNYM010052083.1:88076-100784 GCA_932195095.1 Andricus curvator
TGACATTGAGTCGCGTTTGGTCCATTTACCAGATTTCACAGCCCAAACTCCTCTCATAACAGGGGAAATAAGGTCATTTAAAAAAAAAATAGGGAAATAATAGGATAATGAATTCTTAAGCAAAAAAAATTAATTAATTACTATCTCATAGAATAGACTGTGGTTTGTAATGACCTAAATTCTTAAATACCCTGGTGGAAAAAAATTTTACAAGAAAGTACAACATTTCTACAACTCTAATTTTTTTGTTAAAATCTGTACTTTCTTGTAAAAAAAATGTACAAAATTTAACAACAAAATATAGTTAAATACAAATAGCTAACTTTTTTTTCTTGTATCTTCTTGTAGAAAACTAAAAAAATTAACAATAAAGTATAAGTTTCTACAATTAAAAAAATTGTGTAACTTTTTATTAATATTTTTTTTTACTTTATTGTAAAAATCTATAAGTTATTACAGAAAACTACAGGATTTGACATATTCTTAATTTAGGTGTTTGACGTCATAAAAACACTTTTAATTTTACGTAAATTATTGTAGAAAATTACAGAAAAATAGAAATTTTTACAAACAATACTTCTAGAATCCGCATCAACATTTCGACTTGTACTTTACTGTAAATTTTTGTAAGATATGTAATATATAAATTTCTACAATAAACTACAATTAAAAAAAATAATAATACACTTTGGCCAAGAATTTTTGCTATTGCAATAAATCTTATTGAAAATTGAACAATAATTGATTTTACAGGAGGATTCTGAATCTGTTCAAAATTAAGCAAGTTACAGATTTTAACGTTAAAAATAGAAATTTTTCAATTTGAAAGCCTCAGTAGATAAACAAATGTAAACGTTCGATTGAATCTTTAGATGTATTCTTAATTTTATAACAATTTCAAATTAATAGATTCATAATTAAACCCTCTTATTCAATTCCAAATCCTATTCAAACATTTTTTTGAATATTTAGTAATATTTTATTTTTTTATTTAAAATGAGCAATTATAAATCAAATATTAAAAACTAAACAATTTTAAACTGAACTATTTCAAATAGAAAGCCTTGAATCGTTAATATTTCAGAGTGTTAAATTTAAACTTTAAACGTTACAATTTTAATTGTTCTATTTAACGAATTTTTAATAAATGTCAGTGAAATTATTGAATTTTGATGCATAAATAACAATTGACCAATTATCAATTTGGAAAAAATTTGAGTTAGTTTAAGAGATATTTACCACATTTGAGAAAATCCATACTTAATTTAAAACTGGAAAATATTTTGAAAAATAAAAAACTAAATTTAGATTTCTGAAGGTTTCGAAATAAAATTTTGAAGCTTTTCAAGGATCTTTAAAGGTTTTAAGAAAATAAAAATAAGTTCTTAATTTTGCTGGGAAAATTTTAAATGATTTTATATTTTTAAAAATAATTTTAAGATAATATTTAAAAAGATTTAAAACAAACTTTTTTAATCAATAAATGACAATTGAACAATTATTTATTTAAAAAATAATCTAACAAATTAAAAATATATTTAGAAGTTTTGAAAAGATTCCAAAATAATTTAAAACGGGTAAAGATTTACACAATGATACACAAGGTAGATTTTTGAAGATTTTAACACAACATTTATAAGCTGTTTAAACAGTTTAATTTCAAAAAAGAATCTGGATCTGGTATTTTTTTTTTTACTTTTGCAGGATTTTAAAAAAACTGTATGAAAAATTCGAGTTCCAAGATAATAATATTATTATTAGATTCCTGGAGATTTTTTTAATTATTCTTTTAAAACAAATTTTTAAGAGAATATTTAAAAAGACTTCAAAACAAATGTTAGTGTATAAATTAATGTTTCTAGCTTAAAATTGCTTAAAATGATATAATTTTGAAATTTTATAACTTAAAAGTATAAAAATTCAAATTTTGCAATTTAACGGCTTTTAATTCAAAAATTTTCAGTTGAAAAGTGTTAAAAGCTTCCATTTTATACGCGAAAATTATTCAACGTTTGAATTAACATTTTCTTAAGCTTTAATTTTAAAAGTTTAAAATTCAAAAGTTGAATTGTTGAATTGTATAATTTCTTAGTAGAAATGAAGAATAAAATTAAAAAATAGAATTTTCAACTAAATAGTTTAATTTTCAACCAAACAGATGAATTTTCAACTAAGAAGAGAAATCATTAATCATAAAAGTCAAATTTTCAACTAAAAAAGAATTATTTTCAACAAAAAATGGAATAGTTAAATTTTCAGGCAAAAAAATTAAGTTGGAAAACTAATTTTCAATAAACAACAAATTTTAAACAAAACAATAAAATTTTCAATCAAAGAAATGAATTTTCAATTAAAAAAATAAATTTTCAACCAAGAAGAATACTTTTCTACCAAAAAGATGAATTTTTAACAAAATATATGAACTTTCAACAAAAAATTGACTATTTCAATTTGAATTACAAAAATTAATTTTCAAGAAAAAACGAATTTTCAACAAAATAGTTAAATTTTCGAACAAAGAAATTAATTTTCAACTAAAAAGATATATTTTCCACCAAAAAGGATACTTTTCTACCAAAAAAGATGAATTCTTAATAAAATACATGAATTTTCAACCAAATAGTTACATTTTCTAATAAAGAAGCTTAGTTTTTCAACAAAAAATGGAATAGTTAAAATTTTCAGTTAAAAAAACTAATTAAAAAAAAAGAATGAACATAATAGTGAAATTTCCAATTAAGGAGGTGAATTTTTAAAAAAGTAGGTCCACTTTCAACTAAATAGCTGAATTTTCAACTAAAAAATATGAATTCTCAACAAAAAATGTAGTAGTTCATATTTCAACCAAAAAAGATTTTAATTTTAAATCAGAAACAGTTGAATTTAACCAAAAAAGACGAATTTTCAACCAAATATTTGGGGTTTTAGTCTAAGAAAGATCATCTTCTAACAAAAAATGGAATATTGAAATTTCCATTAAAAAACAATACTTTTCGATTTTGAAAAGTGAATTTTATACCAAACAGTTGATTTTTCAACCAAATAGTTGAATTTCTACCAACTTGTTGAATTTTGAAGCCCAAAAGGCGAATTTTCCACAAAACAGTCGAGTTTTTAACCCAAAAATAGGAATTTTTATCAAAAAAAGTACATTTTCAACCAAACAGTTGAATTTTCAACTAAAATTATAAATCTTCAATTCAAAAAATGAATTTTTAATAAAATAGTTGAACTTTTAATCAAGGAGTTGAATGTTCAACCTAAACAGATTAATTTTCAATCAATTTTCTACCAAGAAAGACGTTTTTTAACAAAAAACGGAATAGTTAAATTTTCATTGAAGAACAATAATTTTCAATTTAAAAAAGCAAATTTTATACGAAACAGTTGAATTTTCTACCAAATAGTCAATTCAGTTCAACAACAAAATATTTAGTTGACACAACCAAATTTTTTGGTTGTTTTACCTAAATCTTTTGGTAGATTGAGTATTTAGTTGATTCAACCAAAACATTTGGTTGGGTCAATCAAATATTTTGTTAAATCAATCAAAATTTGATTCAACCAAATTTTCATCTACAGGGTGACCCATTTTAATATATGGATCCAAATATCTCTTAAAATACTCCATCTACAAAAAAATTGTTCAAACAAAAATTGTACAGAACATAGGGGGCCATTTAACGCTACTATTAATTTTGACCTTGAGAGCAATTTTCAAGGTCATTTGAGGGTCGAAACGATTTTTTAAAATGACAACCCCTTTTTCTGACTGCGGATTTAAAAAGAGCGGAAAATTTCACGTCAAAAATATTCTGTGAGAAATTTGCTTTTGTGACCTTAGAAAGGTCAAAAATCAAGGACAAATGTCTAAAAAACGGTAAGATGCCCTTTCTTTGGAATTATTGCGGTTTTCTGAGAATAGCAGACTTTCCAGATGCTTTCAACAAGTCGATAAAATGTAAAAGTGTGAACCAATTTGACCTTCAGATAAATTTTCAAGGTCATTTGAAGGTCAAGACGATTTTTTTTTAGAAAATCCCTACTTTAAACTGCGGATTTGAAAAGAGCGAAAAATTTTACGTCAAACATGTTCTATGGAAAATTTGTAAAAGTGTGTACCATCTTGAAGATCTTGAAAATTTATCAGAAGGTCAAGATCGTCAAGATGGTACACACTTCATAGAACATTTTTGACGTAACATTTTTCGCTCTTTTCAAATCCGCAGTTTAAAGTAGGGATTTCCTTTAAAAAATCATCTTGACATTCAAATGACCTTGAAAATTTATCTGAAGGTCAAATTGGTGATAATTTTACATTTTATCGACTTGTTAAAAGCATCTTGAACCTTTTGTTATTCTCAGAAAACCACGATAATTCCAAATAGGGCATCTTACCGTTTTTAGACATTTGACCTTGATTGAAATAGCAAATTATACCTTTCTAAGGTCACAAAAGCAAATTTCTCACAAAATATCTTTGACGTGAAATTTTTCGCTCTTTTCAAATCCGCAGTCAAAAATAAGGGGTTGTCATTTAAAAAAATCGCCTTGAGCTTCAAATGAGCTTGAAAATGGACCACAAGGTCAAAATTAATAGTACCGTTAAATAACCCCCTATGTTCTGTCCATAGATAAAAATGGGTCACCCTGTATATCCAAGAAAACAGTTTTTGTGTTTCAAGAACATTTTTTTTCTGAGTATGAATTAATCAAGGTGAATCAAGTACTCTTATCTCTGAACCACTATAGTACCTGGTACACGTACCATGCGAGGAGGGAACTGCCTCATTATCCTGAAAATCCGGAAGACGGAAATCATCATCCAAGAGACGATTTAAAATCGCACGAAGGCCCTCGGAAATGATAAAACAGAGCGACTATGCAACTTGTGCACAGGATCCGATAACAACTCATCATTATGGTATTCAGAGCAAATTCTAAAGTGCTGCCGATTGAATATGTAAGACATTAAGACTGCGTTGCGAGGTGTTTTACCAGTACATATTATAAGAACGAACGAGCATTTATCGAGATAAAGATAAACCTTGCCGCTCGTTACAATAGTTCCGTTCAATCATTGCTCGTAGAGAGGTAGTCAAGGATATATACGCCTAGTGCCTAGTTAGTTGTAAAAAAGCTTGGAGGCGTATCGTCGACGTATCGGGTGCAAGTTTCACTCATTGAAGCAACTGATGCACCAGCTTGCGAAACCTAGCTACTCCGCGGATTAAATACACAAACCGAAAGCATCGAATGTGAGGGAAACGGGGAAAACGATTCCCTACTGCATTCCTGCTTTCCCGAGATAGTTGTCTGGCATCGCGAACTTGACTGTGCTCCCATTGGAGCCCCTGTATTTTTAGTAGCTGAGAGAACAAGCCGCTGATTGAACCAAGACATCAGATTCGTTGCCAAAGGAGAAGACTAGAAGAGTGTCCTTATATAATATTATTTACGCCGCTCTACTGTGTATAACATTTGTGAAATTATACAATTGCCACTCTTAATGGAATTCGATCCTCCTTGCTGATTAATTTCAATTTACTAGTGCCCGACCGCGGCCGGCCAGCCGTACCATTGTACTGGTCTACTAATGATGATACTCGGGGAGAAAAATAAGTTTACTTTTACAGAAAAAAACAAAAGATAAACTTTACATCGATTTTGGACGAAAGATTCTTTGCAACAAAAATCAACTTCACAGGATAAACTTTACACAAATATCGGTTAAACTTTCTTTTGTTTTTCCATGACAAACACATGTATTTTGAAAGACGCGAAGTTGGCTGAACAAAACTTTATCGCTCTAAAAAATTTCCTGCAACAAATTTTATTCTTAGTTTTTTCTGTGTTTACAGGATTTTCAGTTAAAATGAGGGGACATCATATATTTTCTTGATAGCTTACAGAACTTTCACAAAGAAATAAAATAATGTAATGTGTCTATTAGGGTGATTATTGAAACTAGCTGTGAATTCAATCTCGAGTGTTTCCACTTTGTTTGTATTTATAATTATACGATGCTCATTTCACGAGTACTTTGCTTCCCGTTAGCAAATATATTTGCTTCCTCATAGAGGAAGAATTAGTTATTTTTTTCAATAATAGACAAACCAAAGTCTTCATTTTGATCAATTTAAAAATAGAAATTCACAAAAAATACAAAATTACAAAATAATACAAAAAATTTTCTAAATAAAAAGACAAATCAAATTTTGTATTCAAAATGATCAATTTTCGAGCTGGAAAAGGGAAGGAAAAAGTTCTGTGGCACCCTATCACAGCACAAACAGAATATAAACTTTACATCGATTTCCGACGAAAGATTCTTTGCAACAAAAATTAACTTGAGAGGATAAACTTTAAACAAATATCGGTTAAACTTTCTTTTGTTTTTCCATGACAAACACATGTATTTTGAAAGAAGCGAAGTTGGCTGAACAAAACTTTATCGCTCTACAAAATTTCCTGCAACAAATTTTATTCTTAGTTTATTCTGTGATCCCTTTTCCAGCTTTATGATTTCTTTACAAACATTGTCAGAATTATTCTATTTGAAAATTTATGATCAAAAAGTCTTTTCTATTCCTGCGTCAACTTTGAATTATGTCGATGGAAAAATTGTTTCTGTTTGAAACAGATGATTCAAATATTATAAATGTGCATAATTTCCTTAATCTTCAATAAAGTGTATTAATATTATAGATCAATCGATTTGCCTCGAATCGAGGAATCTTTCCCGTTCTTGCATCAATTTTTAATTATGTTAGTGAAAAAAGCTTTATTATAAAAAACCGTGTTTTCGAATATTATGCATTACCATAGCTTCCTTACTCTTCAATAAAGTGTATCATTGTTATAGGTCAATCGATTCGTCTTGAATCAACACAACTTTTCTATTCTCGTACCAACTTTAATTTATGAGAATGAGTAAATTTTTACTATAAAAATGGATTTTAAAAATATATAAATTACCATAACTTTCCTACTCTTGAATAAAATGTATTATAATTATAGGTCAATGGATTCGTCTCAAACCACACTGTTAGAAAAATCTGTACTAGATTTAGTATACATGTAATGGAAGCAAGAATGCACAACATGAAATTAAATTTAGTATACCAGCATACAGTAAATTTAGTATTTTTATACTGAATTTAGTATACACGTATATGAAATTTAGTATACGCGTGTACTAAATTCAGTATAAATATACTAAATTTGCTGTACGCTGGTATACTAAATTTAATTTCATGTTGTGCATTCTCGCTTCCATTACATGTATACTAAATTCAGTACAGATTTTTCTAACAGTGCAAGGAATCTTTTATATTCTTGCATCAACTTTGAATTATGTTGAAGAAAAAAGTTTTACTATAAAAAACCGTATTTTCAAATATTATGCATTACCATCGCTTCCTTACTCTTCAATATAATGTATCAATGTTATAGGTCAATCGATTCGTCTCGAATCAACACATCTTTTCTGTTCTTGCATCAACTTTGAATTATGTTAATGAAAAAAGTTTTACTATAAAAAACCGATTTTCAAAATATATAAATTACCAGAACTTCCCTACTCTTTGATAAAATGTATTAATATTATAGGTCAATCGATTCGTCTCGAACCAAGGAATCTTTTATATTCTTGCATCAACTTTGAATTATGCTAATGAAAAAAGTTCTACGATAAAAAACCGATTTTCAAAATATATAAATTACCATAACTTTCCTACTCTTGAATAAAATGTATTAATATTATAGATCAATCGATTTGCCTCGAATTAAGGAATCTTTTATATTCTTGCATCAACTTTTAATTATGTTGAAGAAAAAAGTCTTACTATAAAAAACCGTATTTTCAAATATTATGCATTACCGTAGCTTCCTTACTCTTCAATAAAATGTATCAGTGTTATAGGTCAATCGATTCGTCTTGAATCAACAAAACTTTTCTATTCTCGCATCAACTTTAAATTATGAGAATGAGTAAATTTTTACTATAAAAATCGATTTTAAAAATATATAAATTACCATAACTTTCCTACTCTTGAATAAAATGTATTATAATTGTAGGTCAATGGATTCGTCTCGAACCAAGGAATCTTTTCTGTTCTTGCATCAACTTTGAATTATGTTAATGAAAAAAGTTTTACTATAAAAAACCGATTTTCAAAATATATAAATTACCATAGCCTCCCTACTATTTAATAAAATGTATTAATATTATAGGTCAATCGATTCGTCTCGAACCAAGGAATCTTTTATATTATTGCATCAACTTTGAATTATGCTAATGAAAAAAGTTTTACTATAAAAACCCGATTTTTTAAATATTATTGAGTGCTCAAAAAAATGCAATAAATATTTTTAGGAATCCTTCGGTAAGTTTCAAGATATTAGTGGGGAAAATAAGCCCTTCAAATTTCATCAATTTATCTGCAACCGTTTTCAAGTTATCGTGTTCAGAAAAAAGTGTGACACACACACACACACACACATATATATATATATATATATATATATATATATATAACCGGACAATTGCTTAGAACATTGTATTATACAGTTTTAAATTGAGGAAGGTTTAATTAAATGAATTTAAAAATTTTGGAAAATGTTACCATAGATAGATGAATTTTTAAGCAAATAGTTGAATTTTCAACTTTAAAAAAATCAGTTTTCAACCAAATATAGAATAGTGATCAATTTTCAACTAAAATGATGAATCTTGAACTGGAATAGATGAATTTGAAACCAAAAGGATGAATTTTTAACAAAAATATTTTACTTTCAACCAAGTAATTTTATTTTTAAACAAAAAGATGAATTTTCAACTAAAATTATGAATATTTAACTGGAATACTTGAATTTTCAACTTGAAAAGACAAATTTTCAACCAAAAATGGAATAGTTGAATTTTCAGTTGGAAAAAAATACATTTTCAACCAAACTGATGAATTTACAACTACAATGATGAATCTTCAACTGGAATAGTTGAATTTTAAACAAAAAAGATGAATTCTTAACTAAAATGAAAAATCTCTAAATGGAATAGTTTAATTTCCAACCAAGAAGATTGATTTCTACTAAAAAAGACGAATTTTCAACAAAATACACGAATTTTCAACTAAAAAATATAAATTGTCAACTAAAAATTGAATAGTTACATTTTTTTTTTAAAAACGTGTTGTTCAATCAAAGGAACGAATTTTCAACTAAAATGATGGAATATTCAATTGGAATAGTTATATTTTCATTTTGAAAAAAAACAAACTAATTTCCAAAAAAAAAACAAAAAAAAAAACAATTTTCAAAAGAGTACACAGTTACATTTTTAAACAAAGTAATAAATTTCCACTAAAATAATGAATCTTCAACCAGAATAGTTGAATTTTAAACCAAAAAGATGAATTTTCAAATAAAAAGATGAATTTTTAACTAGAATAAATGAACTTTCAACGAAAAAGATGAATTTTTAACCAAGTAGATTAATTTCTAAGAAACATTGAATAGTTACATTTTTAGTTAAAACAACAAATTTTCAACCAAAGTTATGAATTTTCAACTAAAATGATGAATCTTCAACTGGAATAGATGAATTTTCAATCAATAAGATGATTTTTCAACTAAAAAAGGTAAATTTTCAAAAAAAAATAAAATAGTTTAATTTCAAATTAGAGAAATAACTTTTTAACCAAATAAAATAAATTTTAAATGAAATAATTGAATTTTTAACCAAACAGGTGCATTTTCAATAAACAAACTAATTTTCAACCAAAGAAATTAAATTTCAGCTTAAAATATTAATTTTATATCAAAAAAAGAATAATTTTGAACAAAATACATGAATTTTCAACCAAGTATTTCAATTATAAATTGAATTTGCAACCAAAAAGGTGAATTTTCAACAAAGAAGATAAATTTCTCAAAAAACAAGAATTTCCAACTAAAAAGATAATTTTTCAACCAAAAATTGAATAGTTAATTGAGCTCACTCTCGAGAAAATTCCCTCACTTAAAAAAAATCTCTGACATTTCTAGGTTTTTCCAGATTTTCCAGGTTGGGTAGACACCCTAAAAACATAACTAAAATAAAGAATTGTATTTTTTTATACAGATTCACACCTTATGACATGGATTTTCCGTTTTCTTGAATTTATAAAAAATCTGTTTTTATAAATTAACAAACCATTGGATAAATAAATTTTTAAAGCTACTTTGTTACAATGAAAATTTTCCACATTCGTTGTAAAGAATATTGTTTTGGTTCCATGATGCTTTCACATCAAATCGTTTTTCATAAATTAAACAACAAATTTTATGAGAGAGTCAAATTTTTTGATGGAATGGATCTCGTATTTCCTGTTAAAAATAGTCGACAGCCTGTAATTCTTAACGGATTTGGAAGTTTTTTTCAGAAATGATCTGTTCAATAATATATAAACAATTAAAAGTCCTTAGCGACCTCTTTGTTCTGAATCCAAATTGTCTTTATTCAGGTGTTAAAATGGCGAAGTTTCTGTTCTGGAATTGAATTTTAGCACTTAAATAATGGAAATTTGGATTCAGACCAGAGAGGCTGGACTTTTAATTGCTTAATTGGTACAGTCGCCCAGAAACTTTTTCCAATATATAAACAAATACAGTGGCTAAATTAGCCATTTCCGAAGTATGATTTTTTATCTCTGAACAAATTACCTTGATAAACTCGTTGTTAATTAGAATTATTGAAAATAGAGTTAAAAAATCCTATGAATAACTTTTTACCCTTTGCTTTTTCTGCATTTGAAATAAATTCTGAGGGTTTGAGAAAATGTTACGGGAAACTTATAGGACTTTAAGAGGACTTTCCAAACGAGAATTCCATATAACAATCATATTGGATTTTCATCCCTAACACACACCCACGGTGCCCTGAAAAGTACCCCTAAATCCAAAAATATAAAAAATTATTATTCCTGCTCTAATGCAATATTTATTATTATTTGAAAGTAATTTTTAGATGACCCTAATGCCTCAGCGTCACGGAAATGACTTCAAAATTCTTACTGACTCGAAAATCTTAGTGATTGAGGTTGTGTTTGTGCACGTCAAGCTCGTGTCTAATGTTTTGCTTTTATGTGTATCGTTGAGTAAAACGCTTCTTATCCCCCCTTCCAAAATGTTATGTAAGGTTGACTTTTTTTCAATTTTTCGATTTATTTGTAATATATACATCGATATTAAAAAATAACGAAATTTTGAACTTAAACCTGTAGGAAATGCTTAAGAAAATATACCATTTTTAAACATAAAATGGCATGAAACATGTTACATAACATCAACTTTCGACAGTCATATTTCTCTGGTTTGTTAGTAGAAAATGTTACTAAAATTTCAGTGACGCTTACTGAAACTTAAGTAATTTTTTAAAATGAAAAATCAGTGAAAAACTCCTGGAATTTCAGTGAATATCACTAATTTGAATTAAATTATAATGATTCAAATTTAGGTTGTCTACTCGAATGATTTCTTTTAATTCCCGGACATTCTCTGGTTTTATCTCTGTCAATTTAAGAATTCAAAATATTTGAATGTTTCCAAAAGTTTTTTCAAGATTTCAAAAGATTTCTAAACATTTTAAAAGATTTACAATATTTCTGATTTGGAACAGGGAATTTTGGAAAACAATTCGAATTATAATTCTTTACGGGAATTTTCATCATATTCATTTGTCTATTCCCCGTCCAAACGCAGAAAATTTCCTATACCAAGCCCCAATTAAATTGATTAAAAAAATTCCCTGTTCCAAGAGAGAATTATATTTATTTACAAAATTTTCTATTACAATTCATAAATATGGTAACTACCTTTTTCCAAAATTTGGAAGAGGGAAGTTTCAAATTGAGACAAACTCTATCTTTGAACAGGGATTTTTTTAAATTTCCTTCTTTTAAATTAGAATTAAAATTCTTTTCCGAAATTCCCGTCCCATGTCAAAAATTCCCTGTACCAAGTCAAATTCTAATTGTTTGCGGAAATTCTCTGTCTCAAAGTAAAAATTATAATGCTTCACGGAAATTCCGAGTGCTATAAAAAAAGACGAATTTGCAACTGACAAAGATTAATTTTAAACAAAAAATGTAAAAGTTACATTTTCAGTTTTAAAACCTAATTTTAAACCACAAAAAATCGAATTTATAAAAAAATAGGTTAATTTTCAACCAAAGACATTTACCATCAACTACAAAAATAAATTTTTAACAAAGTAGCTTAACTGTTAGTCAAATAGTTTGGATTTCAACTTTTACCCACGTAGTTGAATTTTTAATTTAGAAAAAAAATCAATTTTTCAACAAAACTGTCACACTTTCTTGTGAACACGATAACTTGAAAACGGTTGCAGATAAATTGATGAAATTTGGAGGGATTATTTTCACCACTACTATCTTGAAACTGACCGAAGGATTTCTAAAAATATTTATTGAAAATTTTTTTAGCGCTCTATAATATTTTAAAAATCGTTTTTTTTATAGTAAACGTTTTTTCATTAGCATAATTAAAAGTTGACGCAAGAATATAAAAGATAACTTGGTTCGAGACGAATCGATTGACCTATAATATTAATACATTTTATCAAACAGGGAAGTTATGGTAATTTATATATTTTGAAAATCGGTTTTTTATAGTAAAACTTTTTTCATTAACATAATTCAAAGTTGA